>JAFBJT010108335.1:13068-24685 GCA_016785325.1 Chascanopsetta lugubris
ACCCCCCCCCCCCCCCCCCCACCTCCCTCCCCACACCCGCCACTGCCCACCTCCCTCTTCTTTTACAATGCCGGCACATGTAACGCCATGACCGAGTTGTTGTTGGCCGCGGACAGATGGGCATTCACATGGAACCGCTCTCGGAGACAGGAAAGGTCCCGTGAAAGGCCCTGTTGTGTGGAAGTGGTCCTGGTGAGAGGAAGGCGTGGGACGGGGGAAGAGGAGGGCCGACTGTCTCCCACCCTCCCACCTCCCCTCGTCCGTGGACCTGTGGAATAAGATCAGTGCGCACATCTCGGCCCCTCAAAGTTCCTCATGGAAAGCTGCATATTTGAATAATACTGCACGCTCTGTTCCGCATAATTCAATCTTGTACTTGGACCGGTTACATGCCGAATTCTTGGAACCCTGGTGAACTGTGTAGCGCGCGAGCTTCGCTTGTCCAACGGTTTTGAGAGGAATCATTGTAACCGAGGATGTGTCGTCAACAAAGGACGTCACACGAAACACAGTGAGGTTCTATTCCAGACTGTAGCAGATGATGTGCCCATTGATGTCTCATCACTGTTAGCAGAACAGCTAGTACTTTTTGTTCCATCTTAGAACCAGTGTTTTTGGTCAACAGCTCATTTTTCCTTGCCAGTCCAAAATGAGTTGTGCACACTGGAACCCGCTAACCCTGAGTTTACTGTGTGGGGATGGACGGTGTAAATGAGGGACTCAGTAAGCTCAGCTTTGCTGTCCTCATTACCTGTTACTGGACACGGAAACAACCTCAGAAGTTCAAGGGGTTGTCTCTTATAAGTCTGAACAGATCTGTGTCTGAGATTAGCTTTAAAGCTACTGTGAGCCTCTGAGATTCCTGAATGAAATATTACTCCAGTATATTACACTTTTACTCTTATATGTATCTGCTGTGTTTCCTTCTTGCAGGTTCTATGCATTTACAACCCAATACCTTCAATTTCATAAAGTATATGTTTGTCTATTTGTTTTTTTTATTCTCAATAGTGGCAGTGGCTCAGTGGTTAGAGCAGGTCCATTTGGTAGCAAAGGTTGCTGGTTCGACTCTCTTTCAGGCCCTGCTGCAGTGTCACTGGCCCTATATATTTGTTAACATTTATTTTTTTATTTTTTTTTACAGAACTTGTGCACAACAATATTTGTTTCTGTCCACTGGAAAAAAACTAAATTAAATCAAAAACATATGTCAGTGTTTCCATTCCCAGGGGGAAACATGGAAAAAATATTTGTTCAACTGACTGATATTTGGATATTCCATACAATTCCTTTGCTCTGACTTAAAGGTGCAGTGTGTAAGATTTGGTGACATCTTCTGGTGGAGTTACATGTTGTATTCATCATCTCACTCTTCCCATTCGAGTATGCAGGAGAACCTATGGTAGCCCACTGTTTCCATTAAAGCTCAAAAGATGTTTAGTACCTTCATTCTGGGCTATTGTAAAAACATCAATTTAAACATAAATATATACTGTATATGTTTAACTGCTGATTTTAGGGTTATATAAAAAGCAAGTCATACCTTGGGGTGATCGTACATTTGTAAAACTATCGATATGTAATTGTATTGTAATTCTATTTCTACGGATGGAAGTGACACTAATTGACCAGTGCACGTTAAAGTTGATAAATGTACAACTCCAAATCAAATCCGCATCTCTTCCCTTCATCTGCTTGGTCACAGAATACAGGCCAAGACACGGGAACTTCGGGAGAGGCAGGCTAAGGAGAGGGAGTACGCGGAGATCCAAGATGTCGTGGGACCCACCTTCAGCTCGGACGAGGAGCACACCTACGCCGGGATTGGCTCGTTGGACTCGTCAGTGGACAGCGGCGGCATGGACCCGTACAGCCACCCCTACCATCTCCCTCAAAGTCCGCAGAGCGCTCACCTGCCCTCGAGCCATCAACAGGACAACGGGCCTCCCATCGAAGCCCTGTATGCCCAGGTCAACAAACCTCGCAATGGACGCCCTGCAGCTCCAGACAGGTAAGGAACCACTTGAATGTGGACGCTGAGATCCCTGATCCTCCAGTTACACCGCATCGCTGATGTAGAAAGGGAGGCGCAACAATATCTCCGCACTTTCTCTTGTCAAATTCCAAACTACAAACTTTACACCGCCTTATCACTGCCTGCTCCCACGAGGCAAGGCAGGCGGAATCCGCAGACAAGGTGAAACAACACCCCGAGCCTCTCAGTTATTCTCCATTTGATAGAATTTAATATCAAGTCTTTTTTTCATTATCCTTGGATCACAGGTGATCCTCGGCGGCCTTGAACGCACCTCTCTGTCAGAGAGTCGCGCTGTCTCTCAGCTTCCATGTCGCTGCAGGGCTGCGTTCCTCATAACCTCCGTGCCAACTTGAAAATATTTGATTTGTCAATGACTCCACCGCGTGAGAAGTCAACATGCTTTTCTTTTGTTGGCGTTTGGAAAAGTATCAAAGTTTCTCGACTTATATAAAGCTTCGCCAATTGTCAAATTCCCAAATACACAATCCATCCGTGACACGTTCCTCTCACCAAAACAACGCTATACAATTGGAATCAGTTGAGGAGGCTTTCACATCCACCCTTGTTCGATTTAGATCTCTGGGGAAAAAAGTTTATTGATTGTTCAAATTGTGAATCAATGTCAAGAAGTTGACATGATGATATTAGACAACCTTCGTTTATCCACACAATGGGGGGGGGGGTTACAGCACATGCTGTCTGAAGCACACACACATCAAACGGGACCGATATACGGTACACTGATGGAGAGATGTCAGAGCGAGGGGGCTGCCACATGCAGGCCTCCTGAGCACTTGGGGGGGGGGCGGGGAGTCGGTGCCTTGCTCAAGTGCTCTTAGGGAGTGCTCAGGAGGAGACGAACCTCCAGTTCCAAGCCCAAGTCCCTGCTGACTGAGCCCACCTGCTGTAATGTATAAACGATAGGATTTTGCTAAGCGATACCATCATGACACCACAATGGCATTATTATTTTGCAGCATCTAAATGGAAAAACTGCTTTTATTTCTACATAATATTTCAAAATGGCCTTTCAATCACGTGTATTAAGTAAAGTCGTTATCTCTTCGTGCTTCAACGTCACACCTCTGTTTTCCAACCGAAGCTCTTCAGCTGATTGGTCCTCTTCTCAGCTGGAAGGCTCCAAATATAGCCCCTCCTCATAGTTCATACCCCAGTGGTGAGATGTCAGGTGACCACTATTCCCACAGTTCCCAGAACCCTTCAGGGTGTTTAATTTTAATGTTTCGAAGAATTTCCTGTGATTGACAGCTGTCACTATAGGGAGCCTGTGACCTTTACGCTGCTTGGCCCCGGTGCGATGAAGTTACCGAATGTGATGGAGACAGAGCGACTCTGTCATTGTGTTTTCAAAGGGATTTTTCAGTTGTGGAATTGCCATCCTGTAAAATGGCAATGATAACAAGGTTATTTGGCTTCTATCTGTAGGCACATCAGCCAATAGTCACTCTGGGCTCAGTGAAGGCCGCCGATCCATAACTTTACCTTCACGTGTCTCTGCAGGACGACCTGGTTGCTTCACAGTTGCTATCTTTAAACTCTCTGTGAACTATCCCACGTACAGAGCCAAAGTTGGCTGAAAGAGAAGTGAAGGTGATACACTCAAAGATGTTAGTCAGTGACAGACATGATGTTATTGACTCTCACTCGGAATATCAATACGCCCGGTGCAGGGATACAGTATAAAAGCCCTTAGAGTAAATATTAATAGCAAGTGTGCCAGAGGCTTTCCAAGAGAGACGACAGGAAGAACAAAGAGTCATGCAAAGTTCTTCCTCTATCGGACGTCTTGATTTTAAACAGATGCTTTGATTATTCAGGAGCAACTTTCTAATATATATGTTCAGATGGTTTTGGTTGCTATGCTTTATTCAAATTTCCTGGGACCATTTTGAAGTTGTTAACAAGTTATTTTATCTCCAAGACATATTCCGCAGTTCATTACAATCTTTTTGGGGCTGCCTCTGAAATCCATTGGTCTTTAAACACAAACACTGTCACTTTCTTTTGTTTTTTTCATCAAACCTCCTTGTTTTTGCAGTGCCTTGGAAATCGTGTGTTTTCACCTTCATGGGTTTTATTCCTGCATGAAAAGCTTCGCGTTGCATGTTAATTATGCACACAGGCTTGAATTGAGTTTGGGTACCGAGCCTTGAGTATTGATAGCGCGGTGCGCAGCGAGTTTTACTTTCAGAGACAGGATTAGCTCTCGCAAGGGTTGTTATTTGATTTGAAATATGCACTGCATGTTCAACACTGCACTTTTTGTTTTGCACCGCGCGCTGCTTTGCATATCTGCCGTATGCCAGGCCGACCGTATGCCTGTAATATTTGTCTTGCTGCCTTTGAGATTTAATAATATGCACTGGATGTTATTTAGCTCCAGATGCTCCCTATTTACAACTTGCTGAAGAAAGGGAGCCTGAAATACATTCAGGACTCACAGCACTTGCCTATCACAACAAGCACAAACAATCATTTGCATTTCTAAATTAATGAAACTTTCACAGAGAATGAAACTGCCAATGTGACAGAATTTCCAATTATTTTCGACTGATCCATTCACTAAGACATAACATTGGTCTCAGTCTGTTTTGTTTTTGCCGTATAGATGCCGCACGGCGCTCAGTGTCCCGCTGCCACGTCTGAAAACTAATAGTCCCTGAGTGAAGAAAAAGCATGAATATCCCGGTTAAAGGTTCAGGAAAAGGAAATAGACAAGTGTTGTTGAGGGATGGCAGTTCATTCCTGGCTGTCAGTCAGTCTTCACAATGAAAGGGAGCGATTTACCTCTGACCTTGACACAGCTACTGAACACCTCGCTGAGGTGCACCCCAGAGAAGCACAGGCTGATCAAAGGGGCAGTTAAAGGATCCACTCTGGGAATATCTGAGCCGACTCCTCTCATCAAAGAACTCACAGCGACCAGGCCTCATGCTACTGAACATGCAAAAGTAAATATGTAGACTACGATCTGTCTGTCAGTGCTTTATTGTTTGTGAAGTAATGAGTCCTCGGGGCAGTGATGCTGGTCAGCAGATGAAGTATATTTGGGCATTATATCCTTTCGAGGGAGGAGGCATTTATTGATTTGTCTGTATTTTGCTGTGTATTTTAAACCGGTATAAAATAGCAACACAGGATGTAGCCAGCCCTCTGTCATTGGCTGGCTTCCATTATCTCTTAATGGTAGTCAACGTTTTTTTTTCTTTTCCCAACGAGTAACATTGATTTAGAAAATGCAAATAAGAGGCTGCAAATTGGGCTATTGAATAGCTTTGCTCTTTTTCCGGAATATACCAAGCTTTTAAAACGGACTTGGATTTTTCAGAATTCTAATGTAAGTCATTGTAAGTAATTGTTAGTAAGAACTGGAATTGAATCAAAACTCTATGTAAGGAAACATCAATTGGAAATATGAATAGTAACTAAGTCTTCTCATCTATAAGAAAATGGGACATTGCGGGATTTAGACAAGAATCGAACCACCAACCCTCTGGTCAGAGGACAGATCCTCTAACCCTTCAGCCACTGTGTCCTACAGTGTACTCAAAGCCGTTATATGGGGTATTTCCATGGTGGAGGCCATCTCCTGATTATCATATGACTACTAGAAGCATTGCACAAATGCACAAATCTTATCTTGTGAAATTGGTTCCAGGGACCAAGTAAGTGGAAGTAAATTGAGTTGGAATTAGCTGACAGCCTTCCTTTATTTTTCAGCCTTCGCTGGGAAAAACACACCGAAACAGAGGCGGCGAGTGTGTCGGAGCGGGAACTACACTTGAACTGATGGGTCTTTCATCTAAAAGCCATCTAGTGAAACATTAGCATAGCTGGAAAGACATCAGACGATAAACGTGGACTCTCATCGGTTCGTGCACCGTGTGTCCTCGTGCTGTCATCACAACGGATTCTGAAGGTTCTGTTGATCCAGTCACGTAATTAGTAATGAGACTCTTAGGGGCCCCTCCGTCGATGTGGGGGGAGTTGGTCCTTGTCAGAATCCCTGCACTTGCCGGTAACCTTACATTGTTGTTTTGCATCTCCGGCTATTTTTATGCCTTGTGTGTTTATGCACGTGCACTCGCAAAAAAGAGAGTCACTCGGCCGTGACTTGCCAAGGCTTCCAAAGCTACACTTTTGTTTTTCCATGACAGTTTATTGCGAAGAAGCTGCAGCTGGAAAAATATACAGCCCTCCCTCTCCCTCACAGACCTTTTGATAATGAAGCCTTAATGGGGAGGTCACTGTGACTGTAAAGCCGAAATGAGTCAGACCTGAGCTTGTAAACCGTCGGAGATACGAGGACCGTTTGTTGCTCCGGGCGGCCAGAGATCCTGTCTGTTGTGTTGTATCGGGTTTTACTGTTGCTCTATGAGATCACAGCAGAACAAGAACTTTATTTGACAATTTATTACCGACCTCCTTGTTATTTGAGCTGGCAGCGCCAGTGGTGTTTTGACGGTGCTGTCAGGCTCTGTAAAACTGAAGGGCACCGATGGAAATCCAGGATTTGTTCATTTTTCGGTTTTGTTAAAGGTGCAGTGTGTAAGATTTGGTGACATCCAGAGGTGAAGTTGCATGTTTTATCCATCACCTCACCCTCACCCTTCTGGTAGACTTTGGTTGTCCACAAAACTCAAAAGATGTTTAGTACATCCACTCCGGGCCACTGTAAAAACATGGCGGCCCTCATAAAGAGGACACATGTAAATACACATTAATGGGCTCATTTAAGGGTAATGGGAAAAATGAGACATTTAGGTGATTTTAAGTTCATGAAAAAGTCAGTATGTAATTGTTTTGTATTATTTTGAGATGAAACAAAGACCAAAATTATATATATATGTAATTATAAATAACTCTTATCTGTAGATAAACGTCAATACTGACATTTTTACGAAAGTATAATCACCAAATGTACGACGTTGTTTTCGCGTTACACCAGAACGAGCCCTTTGATGTACATTTCCATTTACAGTAGCCCAGAGCGGACACAGTAAACATCTCCCGAGCTTTACTGGCAACTGAGGGCCACCGTAGGTTCTCCTGGATGCTTGACCTGTAAGGGTGAAGTAACGGATGCAGCATGTATCTTCACCGATAGATGTCACCAAATCTTACACACTGCACCTTTAAAGCTGTGGTGTGAATTCTGTAAGGTCTGTCCATTACCTGGTGAACATGACAATGAGCTCGACGTAAACACTTTCACTCTTGTCTTTTATTCATCTATTTGACCTGAATAAAAAGAGGAAGGCCGAAGGAAATGGAACGACCCCCTTTTCTTGACAGGCAGCGGACTAGTCAACGCCTGCGTCCGTCCGCCCGGGGACGGTGGGCTTCGGGTTACCGGTGTCGGATGCTTGCGTTTCACGACGACAACCTGACAGTTGCCGAGCATGAAACAAAGCATCGCCTTTGAAACGGCAGTTTGATTGACTGGCGCTCCCATTACCCAGACCGGTCTCCGAAGCTCCTCGGAGCTCGGGCGCGAGAGAGAGTCAGAGAGAGACCCAGCGCGGGGGAGGGCTGTGGGGGAGGAGGAAGTGAGGAAGCGATGCGGAGCTCACGGAGCTCAGCGCCGCAAAGCCCTTGAAGTCCTCTGCAATTCAGCAGCTCCGGAGAGCCTGGCAGGCAGAGAGCAGGGAGAGAGAAAGGAGATCCACACCCAGGGAAACACCCACATGGGTATTTCCATCTCTGCTGACGCGCGCAGGCAAAACATCCAGTTTACGTGGTGCTGAAATTTGATTACGAGGTGATTTCCAGTGCCGATAAAAGCTGGGTTTGACATTCCGTGTGGATATCTCACTTCACGTTCGCCGCCTCATTAGTCTCCTCTGCCGTACAGCGATCCTCTTGTATTGCCTGGATGGAAAGAGGAAGATCCGCTATCGGCGCCTCGGAGTGCGATTTCAGGTATCTCAGGATCAGCATCCGCGTTTCGCTCTGGTTCTCCCTCCGTTCAGACTTCAGCGGACCCTCGACCGACCGAGGGAAACACAGTGCTGAGCTGGTGCTGGTTTGCAGAGAGTTAAACCCGTTCACCTTTGGAGAAGTCATCTGCTTTGAGTATACATCCATATTGTGACGTCACCGCACTAACCCACCACCGACAACAAGAACACCAACAATGGCGGATTACTTGTAGTCCAATGTGTCCCGGAGCAGAAGTTCTACCTCGTTGTCGGTCCACACCAACGTCTCCTCTCGTGCTCGCGCTTTCTCATCCTCCACCCTCAACAAATCCCTCTTCTTCTTCTATCTGTTGTTCTTCTTGTGTTTGTTTACATCTTAAGACTTACTCCTTGTCTTCTTCTCTGTTTTTGGAGTATTTGTGTGGCAGCGCCCCTCAGGCCTGGAGGCTATACTACATTAATCATTCATGACTTCTTAACATATTACAAAATATGTGTCCTCATATTTGGTTATTTGTTCATCTGTTATTTATTTAAGTTACAAATATTATGTATGCATTTCCATGCATGTTACACCTGTAAACACACCGAATATATTGCGACGCGTGAAAAGTGGCAAGTGTAATTCACGAGAGTTCATGGGCAACGTTTGCGTGAGACTTTTATTTTTAGACACTCATTTGCCTTTAAGCTGGCCACCAGTTTGACTCGGGAGCTGTAGGAGGTTGAAGTGTGAATATGCAGACGCACATACTTCACACCTCAGACGAAGAGCCTTTTACAGCCCTTCACTGCACTTAACAATGCTCTCTCTCTCTCTCTCTCTCTCTCTCTCTCTCTCTCTCTCTCAGAGGCTTAGAAAGCATTTATCCTTACTGTTGTCCGTACAATCGGCAATTTATTTTGTCTTGTTTTCTCGCTCTCCCTCTGTGTGTGTGTGTGTGTGTGTGTGTGTGAGTGTGTGTGTGGAGAAAATATAACAGTTCCAACATCATTCCGTTTTATGCGGAGCTGAACTGTCTGAATGTTCCACTGGATAACTCCATTCGAGTAACGCAGATGGAGCGTACGTTCTCATGATTCCACCTCGATCAGTCGATCGCCGAGTCAATCTGAAGTAATCACTTTTTTATTGTTTGCTGTCACTTGTTTGGCGTGATGTGTAATTAACTCTGCAATCAACAGTCGGCCTCTGTGATTTTTTTATCGTCTCTATTTTCATTTGAATGCAATCAAAGGGTGATTAGCCACATTCTCTGACTGCAACATCTGTAGCTTTGATTAAATGCTACCTCTCAATAATTCATTGTTAAACAAATGAATCTTTTACGACCCTCGCATCTGCGTTAAGACTTTAGTGAACGGCTCGTAAGTCCCTAATAACATTTTCACGTAGCTCCCAAGGGAATAAAAACGATACGTCTATCATCAAGGAACAGTTCGCTTTAATGAGGCACATACATTAGTGGTAATTAATTGCATTTTACTTACCAGTATCTCTGTTATTCCAGGCTGTTTACTCTGCTGCATCCAGTTCCGTCACCTCTTGCAGGATATCAACTTAAAGGTGCAGTGCGTAAGATTTGGTGACATCTAGAGGTGAAGTTGTATGTTGTATCCATCACCTCGCCCTCACTCTCCTGGACATGCAGGAGAACCTATGAAAGACTTCAGTTGTCATTCAAACTTAAAAATTGTTTAAAATGTGTTCACTTTTACTACTGTAAAAACATGGCAGCCTCCACAGAGAGGACCCCCTCCCCGTGTAAATATACATTAAATGGCTTATTTGAGCGTAATGGAAAAAAAGAAACATTGAGTATAAATTCATGAAAATGTCAGTTTGTAATTGTTTTGTAATATTTCTGGAAGTGACAAAAAAAGACCAACATTTCACACACTGCACCTTTAATGGGCTAGTTTAAGGGTAATGAAAAAAAAATAAAAAAAATACCTTTTAGGTGATTGTAAACTGATCAGAATCAGAAATCTTAGACGCGTGCACCTTTAAACAAGACTTGGAGAATGCTGACGTCTCATTTTATTCATTGTGATTTAGCTCTGCCTTTTGTTTGTCTGTGACGTCCACTGGCATTTTCCATTGCTCCCCGAACATCCTTGTGTGGGTGTGAAATGAGTGTCTCAGTGAACGTCTGGAGCGGAGCCTTCCCCTTCTTCTAATTGAGAATCCAAACAAAACAAAAAAATTTTACAAAAGGACACCGAGGTCACGGAGAGAGTTCATCTTGAGAGAGCTGCCCATGTAATGAATGAGCCAGGGTGAGTTTTCAGGTCAGCGGCTGTTACCGCTGTCCACAGGACTTGTCCCGCTCCTGCTCTGAACCGGCGTCCGATGGTGCTTCAGTCCCCACTGAGCTGCGCATGCAAAGCTGGGAGAGGTGTTGCAGAATGAGCTTGTGAGTCCAATACATGCATTGCGCGCCGACTTCTGACCTCTACTCGTGTCCCATTCTGTGCCGTGGCGATAGTACACGCAGCCTAATGCAGCAGCTGCACATCAGCCTTATCGCAGGGGTTCTGCACAGATAGCAGTGTGTATCTCCCAGGCAAAGCAAGTGAATTATTTTCCTGGTGTTTTCTTTTTTTTTTTTTCCGCACCCTCCCACTTTGGAAAGGGCCCTGTGGGATGGATGTGAGGAGATGGAGCACAAGAAGGCAATTTATCCTCCGTTTGTACCATTACGTTCATTTAAGACAGCAAACAGCCTGAAAGCAGAGAGAGAGAGAGAGAGAGAGAGAAAGAGGGGAAGATCGAGGGAGAGAGAAAAACGTAGACCACCGCACCTTCAACTCCACATCAACTAGATCAAACTGATTAAGTTTGCACATACAGTGGCCGATGTATTTTATCCACATCCTTCCAATTGCAAACCTTGCCCAAGGAATTTCCCTGTGAAGATGAAAGGAAAGGAGCGGAACGTGCTGCTTCCAGCAGGAGCACGGCAGCAAGCGAGCTGGGGAGTGGAGTTGTAGCGGGTTTACCCAGTTTTAAGAGTTGACAAGGTCAGGGGCTATAAGCTTAGGCCACCTGTGGCTTTGTGTGAGACAGAAAACATTAAACAGCCACCTCATTCGCTGTAAATGATAATGAAGATGTTTTCTTTTTATTATTGTTATTATTCTAGGGTCAAGAAATGATTACACTGTGTTACTTTACTGCAGATTGTGTTTTTATAACAACATACCATTAATTACATCTTTATCAAGAATTACAAATCAGAATTCATGCCAAATCCAAGGTACTAAGTTGAGGTTTGGAAAACAAGCGTGTAAAATGTTGGAAGGTTTTTATTTTTTATTTTTTTGCAGAAATATGATTACAAATGTAGAATCACCTCAATGTATGACTTGCTCTTTACCCTTGTGTATTTACATCATACGAAATGTCTTTTTAGTTTCAACAACAACCGAGGGCTACCCTCGGTTCTTCGGCATGCGTCATGCCACAATCATTTCAGATCTCTTTGGGAACAAAAGTGTACAATGCAGCACCGTCGGTGGACAGCAAGAGACATAAGCAAAGCAGCATTTGTAAACAGCACCATTGGCAGATATCTTTCTATTGTCTTTTTATTCTCAGCATTAGTCGAGAAACTGTGCAGGATTGAAATAATCT
>JAFBJT010108336.1:17033-37394 GCA_016785325.1 Chascanopsetta lugubris
TAGCAGAGGAAACCCACCCCCCCCCCCCCCGCCCCGATGGGGGTGCGAGGCCAATATGGCTGGCACGCTGACAGCACACCAACACAGATGATTAAACTGCTCCATGTTACTGGAATGTAAAAGAGCTGCCTGAGCACTCTGCATTATGTGTGGAATCATGCTCAGATTAAAGATGCAGCGTAATCTTTCCTGCAGAGGGATTATTATGAGAAGCACCTTTTTCTGTAAAAACTGTAAGTCCTCCGACTGCTCCGGCCGCACTCTCAACTCCCCACAATGCACAGCCAGCGGTGCCGAGGCCAGAACTGCCAGCTGGCAAGAGACGTTTCATTATAGGAAGTGGAATCTTGCTGATGAGCGTTCCGCAGCCGGGGGAGGTGTTCCAGTGAGAACACAGGTGAGAGGATGGAGCCGGATTGTTTTTATTATTATTATCATAATTCCAAATGTTGTCTTCCCAGGTGCCACGTCCGCAGAGAAGGGACACAAATCCAAAGAGCTGACATCAGAGGAGGAGGAGAAAGAAAAGAGATCTTCACATAAACAAGAGGAGGTGAAGCGAGGGAGCGAGACGGGCAAAGGGCTGCAGCCGAGGAAGAAGAAGGCAGATGGAGAGGAGGCAGACGGGCAGCAGGAGGTGCTGCATCACTCCAGGGAGGTCGCCGAGGAAGAGAGAGAGGAGGAAGAGAAGAAGATGAAGAAGAAGAAGAAGAGAGCCGGTCTGAGGAGTCTGGAGGAGAAGGAGCTGCAGATGATAGCCAGGAGGGCGCCGGAGGAGAGGAGAGGTTTAGAGGAGGAGGGGAGCGCCAGCAGGAAGTCAGAGGTGAGAGATCTTCCTCTGATGATTGAATGAAAGGTTTAACATGATGGTGAATAGACTTGGCTGAACATAGATAGCACCAAGCTGTTGACAGTGACATAACATAGCATGGACTCTGGAAACTGGCAACCCCCTCATCTGAGCCACACCCCTAGAACATGTGGACCAGCTCTGACTGACAGCTGCCAGAGAAGGTCTGATTGTTTACTTCCTTCAGCGGAACCAAGAAACAGTGTGACATAGGCAATTTAAATGTAGCTGATCATACAGATGTGCAGAATCATCAACATTTTCTTATGTAGTGTCATTAATTTACCAGAATGTAGAACTATTCATTTTCTGCAGTAGCAGCTAGAATGAAAAGTCAGAATGGACAAGTCAATAAACATGGTTTTATGTCATTTTGGTCATTCTTATTAACTGGATGCATGTGCAAGTGCTGTTTTGACTTGTTCAATCACACTTATTTATTCATGGATTTGAAAAAAAACACTCTTTAAATGATTGATCTAGCATATCCTGATCACCTTGCCCTGATCACTGCTGACAGTGGCAGGGCCCTTATCTGGGATATTTGGGTTTTACTTGTGTATGACTGGAGGAGTTGAAGATATGTCATCACACTGTGTATTTGTAGAGTCTGTGGTTCTACAATATAGGAATGATGCATGAGTGTTTGCACTGGAGCTTATCTTTTCCACTTGGTGTCCTCCAATTATCTCTGCAGGAGCCCGAGATTGAAAGCTTGGCAGCCATCGAGTCAGAGCTGGAGAATGTTGCCCAGAAACTCCACGAGCTGCGGAGAGGCTGAGCGAGCAAGCTAGAGAGAGAGAGAGAAAGCTGGTGGAGTTGACACTGCAACCTCCTCTGCCTCCTCGTCCTCCTCCGCTTCACCAGCTGCCTGGTTTCTACAGATAGAGCGTGTGAATATGTGACAAGTTTTTTCTTTGTGCTGATTCCTGCAGGATGTCCACGTCGCTGCAGCCTCCCCGTGTGACATCCTGTCCCCTTTTGTAGAGTAGTGAACTCCGAGGATGCACAGCGCAAATCGTGACATGCATACTAAAACATATACAAACGCACCAGTTCTCTGTGCATTGAAATGTGCATTTATTATTTAGAACATCCAGCGAAGCTCCCAAAGGTAAATCAACTCCATGTGTCAGTGAAGGTCCGCGACTCATTCTCATTCATTTCCTCTGACAATCATCTCTTCTCCTCTGCAATCGTACGTCGCTGCTTTTTAGACTGTCATTCTGCACACTGACTTGTGATGAGGGTTGAGGTTGATCCAGGTAAACACACACCGACAAGGTGAGGTTGTACAGCTGTGGCATTAGATTAAAGCTCTTTCTAAGATGTTTAGGATGAATAATTCCTGCTTGTTTATTATTATTATTACCATAGATACAGTTGACTCTAATAAAGCCAAGGCAATAAGTGAACATTTTTAGGAGTTAAATGGCTGGAATCTGTAACTATATGAGATTTAAGTAAGAAAAACAATAAATTCTATCTGGAAATCTGTTTGGAATTTTATTTCACTAAATCAAAAATTAATACTTGAATAGAGACATTAAGGCAATAAACTCCGTATAAGAACGTGTGTCATTAGAATCATTGAATTTATATAAAGTATGTGATGATTTGTGCCTTTGAACAAAGCTGCTCAGTGCGCTGCATTGAAACTTTATTCCGCACTCTATATTTCAGCCTGAACTCGTTTGTGTCTGTGGGCGACAGAAAGATGAATCATCCTTCAGACACACAAGCTGTTCTGAGGCAACAACATTTTAACATACTGCATCAATACTGGCATCACTCTGTGATTGTTAATATTAACCCTAACCCTAACCCTAAACGCAGGTTTGATCTGACTCACGCTGCGTAGGGTTGAAGCTCTATGTGATGTGGTCTGAGCAGAAATGCAAATAAACAAACAACTGAGAAGTAGAGAAGAATCTTGGCAGAGCAGATATGAGAGAACATCAAGGTTTTTGTTATTCTTTTTATATGAATTTGTATTTTTCCCCAATCCTAAATTCCATTCTTTCAATTCTAAAACCTATTTCAGATTTATTATTTATTTATTATTTATTATATACATTATAATCTTGAATTCCTCCCAAGAGAATTGAGTGACTAAGAACATTTAAAAATAGAAATACATTTACAACTATAATATATTTGCAACATATCAGTTTTATATCATATAAAAAATTCGACATACTGAAGTTCAGCACTAAAATATCTCAAATATATACAATAACTAAATGAATAGATAGATGGAGATATCTAGGTCAAACATCCGGGATACCCACTATAAACAATCAGGTCTGATTGACCCGCCAATCAGGTTACGTTCTCTAGACCATGTGACTCCTGATTACAGTCAGCTGTGCATTGCCAGTTTAAGCTAATATCTAAACTCTGTTTGGTGAGTTATCTCTTTTTATTGAAGTGTTTTATCTAGTTTGACAGACGTTTTTGATGTAACGCAAAACTCCTTGCGTATTCTAGCGATTTTACCGAAGGTTCTGCTCATTACTGTCACACTTTATTTACTTTGTTCTGATTGTTCTGATTAACTGTTTACATGTCCGAAGACGAACAGGTAAAAACAGCCATGCAAATCCTGTATTACATCCGGAATTGTGGCAGACATGTTAAACACGTGTCTAAAGAATATCTGAACATACGTTGTTAAAGTTGATCACGTTTCTAAAATGTTTTGCTGCAGTGAGTCAGCACGACGCTTCATAGAGTATAAATGCAAAGTGTAAAGCCCATGACAATAAAGGGCCACTAGGTGGCGACATCAGCTTGGCCGTGGTCCTCTCCTCCTCCTCCTCCTCCTCCCCTTGTTATCATAGAGGGAAGTTTGAAAATGCAACATAATCACACTCAGACTTTCATCCCACCGTGTTTGTGTTTTAACTGCACGCAGTGGTTCTATGGATTTATTGGTATTATTCATTTTGTTTCAAACTAACAAGTAAACACGCTGTCTGTGTTTGGGTACAGACAGTTATACTTGATTATAGCGTGTGTTAATTGTGGCGATGATGTTTTGTTGTTTGTCCAACAATTGTTGAAATTACTGGAGGCTAAAAACCTGCTTTTAAATTTGAGGTATAACTGTGCAGAGTTGATAATGTATTATTTCGTTTACTGGGGCTAAACAGCACAGCACCTCACTTCTCCGAATGTTGGACTGACAAAGGCTGCTGAGGACACGGAACGATTGCAGGCTAAAAGGTATCATACCTTTCTTCCCAAGCACCAAGCTGCCTCAAAGACTCAAACAACAAGCTGTAAGCATCACTAACAGGCCATTCATGTCATTGTGCAATGCTTTAATTAAGTGGTTTAATGATTGTTTTATGCAGACATGTATAGCTAATGATGTATCTTTTTGTCAATGCTCTTAGTGCAAGACATATTACCCCCTGAGGCAATAAATTATGAATGAATGAATTACTTCATATATCAGTTTTCATTTTCATTTTTCAAATATGTGCTGTAAATACAATTATGTAATTTGTATACTTATTTCCATTCATTTGATCAAATACCAGTTGCATTATGTACAGTGATATTGTCACACTCAAGCTATTTTTTAAGTTTTCTCTTTCAAATCATAAGTGTGTTGAATTACACTAAATCTTTAGCAGTTGTTTTTGTTTGTATTGCAGATTGCAAGAGCACCATCTGCGTGAATAACATGTGACACACTAGCATGCTGAGCATCACCTATGTGGGTGAAGATCAAGGGTAAACTTTAAATTAATATAAATGCTGTGTCGTTGATATTGAACTCTCACATTCATTCAAAGTATTAAAGGATTTGAGATTATAATTTATTATTAAAATGATAATTCTTAACCTAATTCTCTAATTTTATTCACTGGTACCTATGCTGTCTCACCATAGTGACTAGCATGGGATCAGTTGTTTGTGTCTAAAAAAAGTGGAAAAGCTCTTTTGATGCATATTGATAACATGGGAGTTCATTAAATGTGTATGTTTTGAAGTTATAGAAAGTATAGCGTGGTAGAAGTAAAGGTTAACATGATGTGCAGTGTCAGTTTGTGAGGACATAAACAGACCATAACAGTTGTTTGTATAAAAAATATAACATTTTATTTCCAGCTACAAAGTAAAACATGTAACATGTGTCACACTTCTCAATAAAATAGTGAAAAATACTGTTGACAAAAAAAATACACTATTGATACATTTGGAAGCACAAAACAAATTTGGCTTTTAAATTAACTTAAACTGTACAAATATATACATCATTTACACGTCAACAATAAAAAAAGGAATGAAATTACAATTCTTCCAGTCATCTCTGCTATTTTTGTACAAAATAGACTCTTTAGTTTCTATAAACACTTGGTTTCTTCCTTCTCACCTGAATCAGTAATAGTCATCTCTTTTTGTTTCTCAGTGCTGTGGCTAAGCCCACGGTTCCATATCTAACCCTAAACTCAGCACTTGCTCTCTCATCCACACACGGGGCGGAAACTCTGACCTTTCCTCTACTCTGCAAGAAGAGCGAGCAGCATCTGTGCAGACAAGGCTGACATTCAGGGTAATACAAACACATGCACACACACACACACACACACACACACACACACTCACACACAAGGACACATTCAGACCTGTTTGGACAGGGGAACACTGGCCTGCTGTGGTCTGCATGCTCCCTCTACAGCTGCTTAGAGTTTGCAGGTCTGGTCTGGGCTTCTGAGGGGGGTGGGAGTGGACGTTATCAGACACCTTTTTTTAGAGGAGGTCAAAGTTTAGAAAACATGTAAAAATGCAAATTGTAAAAGCTGGATGGGTTTTTGAAATATAAATCGAGGGGAATGGGCGGAAATATCTGACAGCAGGTCTGTCAAAAGTCATATTTATAGTGCAGGAATCTCGGAGCTGCTATGCAGCCCCCTGTCTGAGTCTATGAGGCCGATACACACCGGCAGTACGATACACGCAGGCACTCATACAAGCACCTGGTCTACTTTTACAATGAGAAAATAAAACATGACAAAAACATATATACTGAGCTGCAAAATGAGATGGAGTTCTGCTATTTTTTTTTTTGCTTTCTTCAAGTCATAAGCTCGGGTCGTCCCTGGGCGGCTTACGCCATGTCTCCCATCATCTTTTTGTAATACATTGACTCGAAGATGTCGTTCTCCCCGGGGCAGTTGTGGTGGCATGCACATGACTTGATGAACATCATATGCTTCTTCATGACCTGACCATCGGGGCACTTGAACTCCATGGGCAGGGTGGTGGTCCTGTGGGGGGTACAGCAGCGCCCGTCCAGGCACACGCCACAGAACTTGGGCCTGTAGGACTTGGTGGTGGTGCAGCCAGAGATCTCGAACTTCATGGGCTTGGAGAGTCTTGGGGTGCGGATGCATTTCTTCCCTTTCTGCAAGAGGATAACGACAAAAACATCAGTGGGTGTCTTTTTTTTTTTAAAGCTTCACTTAAATGTTTTGTCTGCAGAGATGTTTGGGCTGCACAGTCGAACAAAAACTCACCCTGATGCTCTGCTCCAGCTGTGACTCGCAAGGCCGCACCATGCACAGTCGAGTCTGCTTCTCCAGGCGGCAGTCACGGTTATCGTTGGTGACCCTGGTGGAGATGCCAAGGCCACAGGTCTTAGAGCATGCGCTCCATTCAGTAGTCTGGACAAGGCAGTTCTCCCTCATCAAGGAGGGATCGGGGCCATAGGTCTCCTCCTCTCTGTAGGCTGTAAACACAGAAGCAAACGCTGGATTAGAAAGACCATCCTGATTGCAACTCATCTGAGTATAGATACAAATACTGCATGAGGTCTAACTTACCAGGCAGGACTGAGCCCATGAAACTGTGTGTGTAGGGAGAATCGCACTCCCACTCCTCGCAGCACTTTCCTGGCACCTTTACCCTCCTTGGCATGGGGCAGTCGAGGCTAGGCAGTCGAATATCCATGGAGCAGAGAGGAACACATCCCACAGCGCCGTCCAGACAGGTACACTGGTACTTGCAGCTGCTCTGGAAAGTCTCTCCACTCTTGTACACCATTCCTCCGAACACACAGGTGGCGCCCTCTCGAGCTGTTGGGGGGGGGGGGCGATAGGAGGAAAGGTCAAAATTCAGCCTAGAAGCTAAAGAAGACATTATGAGGCTGAAGTACATAAAATAATGTCACAGTGGCTCACCTGTGCACACTCCTATGCGTCTGTTGATTGGGGCCCCAAAGTCACAGTGGAGGCCCTTGTGTGGGTCACAGATGTCTCTTTCGGTGCACAGCTCCCCCATCTGTTTGGCGCACACCCTGCAGCAGCCACAGCCGTCCAGCACCAGGCTCACTCCAGGGGCACACTGAGGGGGGGTGGAGGGGCACGAGCACTGGCCGTTGCACTCCTGACCTGCAGCCTGAGGTGAATGAATCATCATTGTTAGTATCAAATCAAGATGTAGCATTAAAAGCTACAGTGGTCACTGAGACCGCAACTTGTGTTTTTCATGAAGTAAGTTGAGAGACTCGAATGCCTACATTCAACTCTACAGTCACATGGGGTAGTATGAAGTGAAGGTTATTTCTCTTACCATGTATGAGAGCATGATGCAGAGGAAAGGCAGCAAAATCATTTTCTCCATTCCGGCAAACATCTTTTCTTCCTTGTAGAAAAAGCTTCTAGTTTTTCCTTAAGTCTTAAGATGAGGAAATCTTCCTTTAGTCGTAGAGTCTGAGCTTGAGAAACTCTTCTGATCAAGTTGATCTCTTGTCTTGTTGCGTTTCTCTGCTGCTCCAGTCACAATCTCTCGCCGTCTGTCTGTCTTTCTTGGTGAAAGCTAGAGTTTAGCTTCGGTAGAGGAGTTGATCTGAGTTCTGACCGGAGAGAGGAGCTCCCTTTATACTCGCTGGCCCGCGCGGCACGTCACTGGGGGCTGAATGGAGAGCCAGCCCTGGACAAACATGGACATACTTGGCATTCTTTCCTCGCTTCCTGACCCCCACTCCAGACATCCCACATTCCTGCTGTCTGAAGGCAAGGCTCTGCCGCTCAGCCAAACAACACCGTCTCTCTCTCTCAGAGCAGCTTTCATCTGGAATGGGAGGTTAAGTCTGGTTAGAGACCAGGGACCCCACACTGGGAATTCCTGAAGACTGACTTCACAAACAGACAGCCAGTACCTATAAATATTAATGTAGAAATAAAAAGATCAGGGGGAAAAATCCTTTAATCGTAGATCAAAAATGAAAGCACAAAGACCTTTACATGAAAGAGGAGCAGTTTAAAAACGACAGGCATACACTGATAGAAATGTACACACATCTAATAGTGTAATAGACAGGACGGAAGTATGATCAGTGGTTTGGAATTTAAGCCCACGACAGTATCTCTCAGAATTTTCCCTCAAACAGACTGTCTGTACTTTTAAATTAACAGTGAGCTGCATGGGAAAGGAAATCCATCCGAGTCATTAGCTTGAGCCTGGTTATCTATCAAGGTGCTTGTTCCAGCTCAGAGACTTGGCGAAGGCAACTGTTCAGCTCTGTCTTCCGTACAAGTGCAGTTACGTCTGGGACACTGCAACAGCAGCAGCGGCAGCAGCATATTTGGCCACTGACATCAGTGGCTGAGCTGTATTTCGGAATATTGCTCAGTTAAACACATGTGCGTGCACGAGCATGAATGAATGAGGCTTTGTGACGGTCGAACCTCTGCTATGATTCACTCAATAATCCTCCTGACCTAATTTTAGTGCCTTTGAAGTTGTAAAGTCGACTGATTCAGAGTTTAGCTAATCCTTTTCTGACCTAAACACATAAATACCATAATCTAGAATACTTGTATTTTTTATTTTAAAGTGAAATGCTTGTATTTAAAGTTTCCAATGCGACAGATTGAGTGAAATCTAGTGGTGAAGTTGTATGCATCAGCGGATTGCCCCTCACGTCACCCTCACCTTCCAAACGTGGAGCCTTCCGCTTTCATTACTTCTCAAGTTTAATCTGCACTTTCTGTGCTCCTGTAAAATCATGGTGCTGCAACATGGAGGTTTATGTAGAGAGGACCCCATTCTACTGCAACGATAAAACATCTCCATTTATTTATGCCTAACAAAATGGAAATGAGTTCTCTTTAACTTTACATACTGGACCTTTAACATCTGACTAAGGTAAAGTCCACTTGTATCTGAGGTAAAAGCAATACATCCACGAAGACTAGATAGTGAAATCCTAAAGAAAGATATTATCAAAGTAAATACACTTAAATTGTACATACCTATTAATCCACAGTCACTACCGCAAACAGGAACCATCACATCTGACTTAAACTACCATAATACAAGGTCCTTGACTGTTAATAACTGCAGTATCAAATAAAACATTCTTGACTTCAGTTTTCCCTCCTTGTGTTACAAATAAATCACTAAAGTTAGAACCCATCCTGACAGATTTAGCACACAATCAATATAACATGCTCGAATGATTTATTTCTGTGACTGAATACTAGAAGATGCTCATAGCGGCCAGTCTCCTGAGTTACCTGAGCTCAATGCACGGCCCTGCCAGGGTATGCAGGTTGGGGAATGTGAGGGATGAAGGCTAATGCTCTCAGTTAATGGCATTTCCCGAAATGGATGTTTGTTGATTTGAGCTGCTTTACTGACTTTGTGCAAAGGAGACATTTGTGGGAGGATTTTCTCCAAAACACAAAAGCTGTGGATTTTGTTTCACGTTTGACTTGACATTTTGACTCCGCTGGGTCTTAGACAAATAAAAAAAATAAATAAAAAAAACCTGAGCCGACTTTAGTGAAAGTGCATCCAAGTCCGAGGGAATGCATGGAAAACAAAGACAACATGTTCTCCTGGTTCTCACCTGCCTAATGAGGTTTAGTCTATGAGGGACTTGAAAAGCCAGGTGTGCCGTGTCCCTGGCCAGGCTTATTTTACTACATCAAACCATGAGTGGAGGATTGCAGGAAAGAGGCTAGACGGAGGTTTGTGTATTTTTTTTTTCTTTGAGAAAGGGGGATCACACACCAGGCCAGACTCTTATGAAAGGCGGTCCTGCTCCTTCTCCAGCCAGCGAATCGGAAATGAAAAACTCCCAGAGAAACCTGGAGCTGGAGGAATGCGAGGAAGAAGCCAGCAGACTGGGTCGTTGCTACCAAGGAGGAAGCGTCCCCATATAAGGACGTCTACTCTTTTCCTAATATGGACATGTTCTCTCCCTGTGCTGGCTCAGTACAGTAGGGGACTCCTAATGGGCCAAGGAAAAACACAGAGAGTGAAAGAGCGGTTTTGTGCTGAGTATTCCGTCTCTCAAAACAAACCAGAGAAAGTGTGTGTGAGCGTGTGTGTGTGTCATCAGTCTCAGTCATCACAACCGCAGGGACCCACACTTCACCTCGGTGATATCTACAGGAAACAGCTTGATGGAGGAACACACTCCAGCCATGCTGCTGCACAACAACACTCGAACTTGGCCGCCGTTGTTATCTTGCGTGCCGGGTAATCTAGCGTCCGTCCGGCTGTTTATGAAGTCAGCGTATCTTACATCACAGGCAAAGGTTTCTTTAAGGAATGCAGAGATAAAGCCCAATCCTGGTGTATCTTTTCTGGTCTTTGAAAGACATCGAGATGTAAAAGTTTTGTCAGATTTCATCAAGTTTGAATAGATAAGCGATGTTATGCAAGTTATGATTGAAAAAACAAAAAAATGGACATTGAAAGCTCAGGATCATCGAACGGTCCATAGCTGTATACTGTCACTGCTTGCTTTGCATGGGATGACTACCTTCAGTGTGTAAACATGACTAAGGAAACTTGTCTCTTTCAGGATGTTTTTCATGACACAGCCTGTTCCTGCTGTCAGACCACTGAGGTCACGCTGTCAGTGTCTGGGTTTTGGATGCAGGCTGCGATACCCAGTGTCCTGCACATCTAAATGTGTGGATTGGCTGACATGTGGTGGCCAAGGAAAACATATGGCTCCGTGTGTGGCAGGCCCAGATATGTCAAGACTAAGAATAGACAGAGATATTTGTCCAAGAGAGGGAGAGAGAGAAAGAGTGGCTGTGGGTGAGAAATCGGTCATCAGAGCTCCTGTGGTGATACAATGTCGGGGCAGTCGGTTCAGCTCTTGTACTTGTTGGCATCGTGGATTGTAATACATACCTGTGCAAGATGTTTCATCTAAACCTCCAGCATGTGTGCAGGCTGGAAAATGTAATGTTGCCTGGTGTGATAAAACAAAGGAGATATATGTTGAGTTGGATAACTGTCTTATTTATAGTTGGGGAAAGAAGATATTCTGTCAACTTGTAAAACTCATTTTACGTATTCAGCTGTGAAGAGCCAGAAAACGCTGAACTTTAGTTCGCTTGTCCAGCATAGTTTGATTTTATATATTCTGATGTAGATGGTAATAAAAAGCACCTTTTTGCCCTTTTATAAGACGGTGTATCACTGGCTGTTTGTGAGCACAGCTGTGGTGGCCTCTGTAGATATATTCTAGATTTATTTATCTTTACAAAGCATATTGATTTGATTTAAATGAGCCATGTAAAGCTCAATATGAAGTGGAAAATGAATAAAGCGATGTTGCAGGGGCCTCAGATTTGATGTACTACACATAGTAACGCTAACAGCTGACTCTTGTATATGCAGCAGCAGTGATGTCATGCTCTCATAGTTTTCCAGCATGTCCAGTCTTATCCACAGAACACGCTGATGAGACGATGCTCCTAATTTGGCTCAGAACTCCTGCTGATGTCATGTGACCCATGCAGTAATTCCAGGTCAAGGCCTCCCGACTATTCTAGCCTGCTACCATTCATAGCTTCGTTACTTCACTGTTCGTTTCATAGTTACTTTGTGACATCATGATTGGGGACGGGACAGAAGACTGTGCCAGCTGGGAACTCTCCAACTTTAGCTTCAGTGAAGACGACACACACACTGTGACCGGGCAACATTTCTATCTGCCCTGTGGAGCCTCTGTGCCGACACTGTCCTCATTTAGTCTCTCTGCCACCGGCTTGGAAAGTGTGTTTTACCAGTTTTCTTGAACACCTCGTGTGTGTGTATGTGTGTGCAGTTCCATCACCCCATGGTTAGTGATGTCACACCTGATGCTGATGTCACAGTAGCGCTCTCTGTGTCCTCTTAGGCATCTCCTGGCCATCTCCATGGTTTCCCGCTCACTGCTCATATTCAGCACACTGGCAGTCAGACCTTCCAGGCACGAAACAGGAAGATAAATATCAGGAGGCCACTCAGTCACACTAAACGCTGTGCACTGAGGTTGCATTTTTTGGGCCTTACTTAGACTTGTACTTAGACTAATTCCTCTGTGAACATATTTTGTGCACGAATCATCTGTCTTTCATTTGTCTCGTCTACTTTCCTTCTAACACCAGTAGAAGAGAAATGCGTGAGGGTTGGTGGATACATATTCAAACCATACTGAAGCAGTTAGTGTCTTCGTTTGTGCCAGTTTGTTAGGGAGACTGAACTTAAGCGGCTCAGCAGTAGACTTGCTGTCATTTTTGGTTGATTCTTAAGATCATAGTTTGACTTTGAACCTAAGTCGTTGTATGTGACCCAGGTGTTTCTCATGTTATGGGGACATGCATGTATTTACGCAGAGACGTTTTGGGAACTTGTGTTCTGTGTCGACGGCAAAAAGTACCCAAAAAATAAGGATAGGTGGAAATGATGGTAACTTTAGCCTTCATAACACCGTAATAATCACGAGCGATCATTTCATTTTCAAGTTTTAAAATGTATCACAAAGCAGGTGGTGTGGCCAGTGTCAATGGAACCGTCCTCCTGTGGCCATCTCCTCCGCTCGGCTTCACCATTGTCAGGCAGTGTGCATTTATTTGTTGTGAGGGTGATGCTTTCAATGAGAGGGCTTTTCCAGACTGATGCACCACAGTTCTAAGTTAAGGTAAGGGTGAGATTTAAGGTCAGAGTGAGGGTTATGTAAGTAATGGCTACAGTTACAGGGAGAGCAAGTCTCCAGGAAATCCCTGTAAGTCAGTGCAATGTCCTCTGAAGTCAAGAGACATGTGTGCGTGTGAGTGTGTGAGTGATGTGTATGCATACTGTATCTATACGCACACACATATACATACTGTTTTCCCGTATATTCCTTTATTGGAGGCTTTGGCCATTTTGGTTGTGTTATCTGCACTCAGCTGTCCATTAAACTAAATTCCATTAGTGGTAGCTGGCAGGATATGTGAGGAATGTTCCGTGGCTGGAGCCTTCAAACCGACCATCTATAGACCACTCTGCATAAACTGAACATGAAACCGAGATCTCAAAACGATTTTCCTGTCTGCATATTTCTGCCTCTTTGAACTCTCAGCCTGCCTGCAGAGAGAGGCAAGGATGGAAAAGTTGAATAACAATATTTTACAAAACAGCAGAGAGAGAACTGTTATTTTGTACTGTATAGCAACAAACAGGCGATAAGGAGGCATGCAAAACAAGGGGGCCCTGCCAAGACAGTGGAGTAAGTGCAAAACATTGTGTCATCTGCAATGTGTGTGCTCCATCTGCATGAGTAAAGCCAACAGGCCAATAAAGAGGTGCCAGGAAAGTTAGCCGCTTTACAGTTCCGAGCCCGTCTGCGAAAACACTTATGGGAACAAACTTTAAATGGATTGGCTGATGATCTGTTGACATTTACCAATGAAGAGGGGACACGTCGGTTACAGAGAGATGAAAGAGTTGGACACCAACAGAAACGTTTTTGAAACCTGCCCAGAGAGAGAGAGAGAGAGAGAGAGAGAGAGAGAGAGAGAGGTGGAAACTAATAATGGACCTGGAGCCTGGGATGATTTGTAGAGATTTAACAATGGGGGTTGGTGGGCAGACGAACAGTCAAGATGGAAACTGTTTCTATTTAAAGCCCAGAATGGTGAAAACGTTCAGGACTGGAGCATGAGAGCCAGTCTGTTTCTGAGCAAAACAGTCGCGGCTCAGGTTACTCGGGGCTAAGGGGCCAAGGTACAGTGTATTGATTAATACCAGAGAGGCAACGCTGGAAGGAGGACTGCTTTTTCTGGTAGAATTCTCTTTGAAATCTTTTAGTTAGGGACATCGAGGGGAATATCTTTGCCAGCCTGTGTTAACAAGGGAACAGATCTCGCTTTCATCTCCCCTTGGACAAAGCATTTTTTAACTGCCGTGCCAGTTGGAATGGAACATTGTGGAATCCAACATTAGACAGAGCGCCTGGGAACATTTGAGCAGATATAAAAAACGGGACTGATGTGTGAGAGAGCGAGTGGAAACTGACTATTTAAAACCTGCGTCCTGGAAAGTGTTTAGGCTGGAGACAGTGATGAGAATTTGGGCTGTTGGACTCTTTCAACAAACAGCTGAAATTCATCTCGGCTGCAGACTCACTGCCACACACAGAGATATGGTCACAGCTCCATGTGGGTCCAGAATGGCCTGTGTTCTGTTTGCACTGACCTCTCTGCCAGAGGTTGCAGGTTTCTAATCTTAGACATCATGTCCGACACATGGCCTGGCTCTAGCTGAACACTTCCTCTTCTCCTGAACCATAATGGTCGGAAGAAACCAGCCTAAGTCTCTTTAATCTTGCCCACCGAACCAGTTGTTAATCACATCAGTAATCAAATGAACCATTTTCCTTTCCTTTTATATTTAAAAATGCCTCCCGCTAAATCACGCCGTGAACTCTCTGGGTCACAAGGCGTCCACGACCCTAACAATGTCTGACCAGCCCCTTCCAGGTGATGGTGGCTAAATATATCTGGGATCCTGCCACACACAGAGCAGCCACATTTGGAGCTCATTATGAGGAACTGAGGCTGGCAGATTGTGGAAGGTTTTGTTGCTGTTGTGAAATATCATACAGGCCCCCCACTCTGCATGTTATTTTGAAGGACCTAAGGAAGTGAAATGTGGAATGAACATTCAAAACTAAGATTTGACTTCTCTGTAGCATCAGTTCCTCAAGGTTATCACTATGATCCTCTAGTTGGGGCTCTGAGTTCATCAGGTGAACAGTGGTGCAGCCTCAGGTTTCTGTGGACTGTAGCATCCTTTATTTACAGTGGCTGAATGTCTTTAGATCACCTTATCTATATACTTCCCCATGTTTCTAACCCTCCCATTATCGTATGCACACCAATCCACTGACACAGGCCAACTGCTAATCACATTGATTACAGATCCACCTTACTGCTCCGCCAGTTATACATGGTCCATGATATGTAAATGATGATATGGCCAATCTGAAATTACAACAAAATCTTTCTTAATTCACTTGACTCCCTCTATGATGGAAATCTCTGTGAAAAAGTAGCAAAATCTTCAACCACATGAGAGACAGCCCCTCAAGCCCAAACTGCCATCGCATCAGAATTCTAAATTAGATTAAATGCTATTAAGTCTTAAGTAATTAAGTAGTAAGTCTGATGCCACATAACCGATGGGTGTTTGGTTCTGGTGTTTTTATATGACTTGCATTTTACTTTGAAATTATTATAATTTATGTGAGCACATGTGTTGGATCTGAACCCAAATGCATGACTTGTTTTCAGTTAGATTCATGTGTACATATAATATTACAAGCAAACCTGTACTCTGCATCATTCTGTAGCATAAACCTCCCTTTCTTTACCTTTTTGGAGGGGTGTTTATCTCTGTAAACACATTTTCTTTCAAAGTTTTCTTCCAACAGGTTTTGACATTGATTCACTGAAGTCTCACTTCAGCAGGGCACTCTTCTCCAGCAGCACCACAATCACTCGCTGTTCTAACATTGCTTTTTTTTCATTTTTTTCAAAGCCACTTTTATCTTCCAGTTACAACATGACAAATAACCAGAGCAGGGTTTTTTTTCTCTCTGGTCTCAAATGTACTAAACTTTGTGGTCGGATCGAGCGAGACCACATCCTAACTTTTTTCAGTGTTTGAATTAAACGAAAATCCACGTGAACAGTTTGAATTGAAAGGTCTGCGTGTAAATACATATTCTGCCGCTTCCCTGCAGGAATGTCAGCTTCCCCCTATTAGCTTGGCACACGACCGCATACCTTGACTAATTAGCTTCCTGCAAAAGCCTTGAATAAAAAACATTGGCTTTAATCACACGCTGGCACTTTGTCTCATTGGCTGCCAAAGTAAATGTTACTTCAAGCGCGGAAGAAAACAGACATTCTCATTTGTGGGTTCTGCGCTTCCCCGACAGGTGTTTGGGGCCGTGATGTGCCGCAGATCCAGGTCAAGACTTCACGTTGCTGTTCCTCAACATCAAATAAACTCACACTGTTTTTCTATCATTAGACTTTTTAAAGGCTTACTTTACATTTGTGTGCTCTCTCTTGTTGGAATGCTGAGGTTGCCTGAGATGTCAAACTGGTCCTGAGAGAGTGTGTTTACTGTCTGTTTTACAGGATGGTCGGGCTGTCAGCAGGAGAACTGTGCTCTCATACAGAGTCCTATAAAGCTCAGGGCCGGCTTTTACACCTTGTTTGCTCAAAGGCCGAAAATGAGTGATGAGTAATTTCTGATCATTTAGCAGCTGCTCGCCACCAGTCTCCATTTACGACACCTCAATCAAAGAAAATTATTATTTATGAGCTGTTTACTCCTGTGAAGCTCACAAAGGGCTTTATTGATTTTGACTTGAAGGTGGAGAGCAAAGAGATTTAGGACATTCTAACTTGTTTTCACTGGATTTTTGAGAACCGTCCAGACCATGATGTGGTGATACATTTTGAAGGTATCATAAGGTAAAGACAGCGGGTTATGTAGCTGGCAGGGTAAAAATGGTATGCAGTGTTTTTGCCAAAGCCCATTTTCATCTTTACATAACAGGTTGGATTATGTTCAACGGATGGAATTTTCAATGCAGGATTCAGCTCTGCTGCACCGTGTAATACTCCCGTCCATGTGTATCTCCTCTCACTCTGTTTTTGGAAGAATTGCTGTATATGTTCAGTTTCCAGAAATATGCACACATGGGCATTTATTCGTGAAACTGTACTCAGGGTGCAGACAGAGCAACACATGACCCTGCTTTTTTTAGTTAATCTCAGTTATGAATTTGTGTTGCATTGGCATTTCTTTAGCTGTTGTTGTGTGGCTGCTGTTTGCATCCTCAGATGCAAAGCATGAATTGGTGATGATTTAGAGTTCATGGGGTGTTTGGGGCTGTAAACATCATTCACCCTCACTCAGACGGCCCCAGCTGAGGCGATAGGCCATGTCAACCTCATCTTCTTTATTAGAAAAGGACTTTTTGTCTCCCCCTTATCTGTTGCCTCCCTCGGTGTGTGCCGGTGTGTACTTGAACCTGAACAGTAACTCCAGCTACAACCTGTTCCATAAGCAGTACTCCTACATACACTCACCGGCCACTATATTAGGTACACCTTGCTACGGACAGTGTGGACTTCTGCAGCTTGTAACCCATCGGCTTCAAGGTCCAACATGTTACAAGTCATTAGTGAGGGACTGTTGCCTTTCAATCAGCTTGAACTCATTTGGCCAATCTCCTTTATACATTCTAAAAACCAGATTGAACCTCAAACGATGGTCTTGCCCATGTTTACATGCCTACATGTGCTGAGCTATGTGCCATGTGATTGGCTGATTTTACAGTTTTTGGCCTGTGAGCGTAGATTAAGCTCTTCAACATCTGCTCACCAACAGTGTGTTTTGCTTGCTCTGAGTCTGGTCCCTGTCTCCACGTCTCTCGTCAGTCCATTGCCTTCCTGCTTGATTCTGGAACCCAACGTCGGGTTCACCTCAGGAAACCTTCTGCAAATGCCTCCTTAGCCATTTACTGCTCTTGCCTCACTCAGTACATTTCTTATTGTGCATAATAAAACTGCTAAATCTTTGGCAGGTCAATCCTGGGAACAAGCAGAATCCTTGATGCAGTGCTTTGGATTAGAAGCATCTGATCTGAATGAGACGTCTCTGGTGTTGCTGATGAGGGAGGAAACTGCAGGATTTCTGTCTATGAAGGGCTCCTGGAAGATGCTTTGAGCATGTCCAGGAATCAGGAACCGCAGGGGCGTTGCAGGGGTGGAGGTGGGTTACTCAGTATCACCATTTTGACATGACTGCTGAATGACAGCAGAAGGAAAATTAGAGGGCTTTTTTCTATCTGACAGCATAAGATTGATTGGTTTAATGTGAGTTTGTCAGGCTGTGGTTTAATGTTTATTGTTGAAAATCGGTTCAAAAGCTTCATGGGTGTTGAGAGATTGTGAATTCAACTGCTGGTATTTAGGTTAGGAATAGAATTTAAAGGCGGATGTAGACTCCAATGAAAACTCAGTGAACTGCTCATGTGATATGACAGCAGATTCCACCACTAAATGGACCTTAAAGGTTGTGCTCCAGCGGTTTACCATTGCCCGTCAAAAAGTCTGGGTGCCCTCGTCAAATATATATTCTTCAAAACCAGTGACATGTCAGCAGCGGAGATATCCTGACTTATAGGTGTGGGTCAAGCCTCAGAAACTCTTGATCCGAGGTTTACCACAAAGCTACTTGATATTGTTTTTGTTTCTGTTGGACCCTCCCTGCATGGTCAGCGACCACGTCTTCCTGACTCCTCGTCCCAAAGCTGAGAAAACCCTGATGACATCATCTGGCTTATATTTTCAAAGACTTAACAATACTCCTCCCGACACTAAATACAATGAAAGCTGACTAGTGCTGAGCTGTTAGTTTTGTTTGAATGAGTAATCTGCATAACGATGAACTCACCTGTGCACTGTATGAACAGTAGATAGATAGATAGATAGATCTTTATTAATCCCTGGGTGAAAACAGAAGCTACTTCAAATACTATAATCCAATTTTGGATTCCTTTACTTCTATTCTTATACAGTTTGAATATATTTACTGCTGCTACTAATACATCTCAGTACATTCAGTTTTCAAATGTATGCATCACATTGAATGTATTCACAAGTTTAAATTGTTTCAACTATTTCCATTTCTATAGACAGACTTTGAATATAAACTCATTCTGATGTCTATACGACTATATTATCACCTAAATGTAGACATTTTTGTTTCCATTACCCTAGAATGAGCTGAACTAGAACTGCACCAGGAGAGGGTCTTCTCTATGGAGGCGGCCATGTTGGAGTGCCATGTTTTAACAGTAGAACGGTATGTTCAGTTCAGTGTTCAGTGGTCTTCACCTGCAACATGTACTGCATTTTTCATGCTATACCTTAAAGGTGACATGTTTCTCAGGATCTAATTGTTAAAGTTCTATACCACTATACCACTACTAGTTGTCATACGATCAAAAATGGTGATCAAATGTATCAGTGGGTTAATAAGTGTCCTCATTTCTCATAGAAACTTAAAAGTGTAACATTGAACATCAAACCAGATTGCAGGTATTAAAGTCACCATACTGGCACTAATATCAGTGCACAGGGAAGAGAAATAAAACTGTCATCATCTTAAAGACTAATATTCAAGCCACAAGTGTACTTGTTAGCAAAGTGTGTGATGAGGGCCTCTCATCGCCGCAGGAGCTTTGCAGTTAGCGTCAAACCCGATCGGGTCCTTGATGAACGCCTGCGTCTGGTTGGTGTCTGCAGTGAAAGCATATTCGAGGTCAGCGTCAGATCTGTCCTTTGATTAAGCCATGACTGCTGAACTGTGCAAAAAGGAAAAGGTGTTTTCTGATGACTGATGGTGAAACGGGCGAAACGTGAAAGATTAGAGTGAGAAGGACTGTGACCGGCAGCTGTGAAAATATTGGACTTCAAGGCTTTCCTGTTCACTAATGTACACATGGACGTGCAATAAAATGAAGGATTAAAACGGTGTTTGCCGCTCCTTGTTGAAGAGAGTAATCAACTCAGTGAGTAGTGGTTTGGTGAACAAATTTGAGGAGCAAACAGAGTTGTGCAGTATTGTATAGAAACAGCTTGGCCAGGTTTCCCCATCTACTCTAATTGTTTCCAGATATGCCTTTTCTGCACAGTGGCTAACGGGAACCCTCCCTGTCTGTCTGGATGTGTCTGTCTGTCTGTCTGTCTGTCTGACTGTGAGTCTGGAACCAAAGGCCTCTCCCCATCTGTCTGCAAGGTCAGTCTGCAGTCTACACCCTCATCCCCCTGTCTATTGGCAATGGGATCCCTTCATGCTGATATAGTATGTACCTGTCAGCTGACTCTGCTCCTACACTGTGTTTTCACTTTCCTCTGCTAAAAGTATCTGCCAGAGTACTGTGTTTGCTGTAGATCCTGATTTACAATCCTGATATGAAGGCAATGGTGATCGTGAGAGATGCAAATGTACAGTTTTGAAATGAGGGATTTGTCATGGAGGATATACTTTTCCACATGGGTCACAGAGAGGTTATGAGGTTAATTAATAACAGACACAGTCAATAATCAATGCATTTCTTTGCAATGACTTGGTTTGTAACATTATTGCCAGAAAATGTACCATTGCATAAGAATTCAATTGTTTTATTTTTTTTT
>JAFBJT010108336.1:37441-59543 GCA_016785325.1 Chascanopsetta lugubris
CCCACCAGCCCCACTCCCCTCTCTGTGAAGCCCGAGCCATTAAAGATGACACACTCTGCATCATCCACTCACTCGTCTCCCACAGCCAACGGAGCACACGCACACACACACACACGCACGCACGCACACGCACACGCACACACACACACACACACACACACACACACACACACACACACACACACACACACACACACACACACACACACAGTGGAGAGGCAGGGATCACACCCACAGTGGTCAGACTGTACAGTCCAGAGCTGAGATGATGACTAAAGATAGTTTCAGGGTTGTCAGGCTATTTATACTTGTTTTTACATTTGCTGAGTATGCACAGTGAATGCACGGTGGAATGATGTGCTGTGAGATTGTAATGGTAAATGTGTGTATGAATATTGATTTCTAGGTGTGTTGTTTTATTTCCTAAATCAGGGGTGGGCATTTTTCCAGGGGGGGGGGACACATGAGAAACTCAGATTGTTGCGGGGGCCAAACAAACGTTATTATAAAAGGTAACTAACTATAATTGTGTTATAGGAAGACCCGTTATTATCATTCCATCAAATTCTTACAAATATCTTGTGGGTCATTTGTCTATGTATCATCTATAATCATCTTTATTCCAGACACTGGTACGTCCTGCTTTTACCTTGTCTCCCGTTCCCACTTCCTGTCTCTTATTGTGAAGCCCCGCTCCTTGTGTGTGTGTGTGTCACGTCTACTTCCTCTCGTCTCCTGTCCGCGTTATCCCTCATCCCCGTCACCTGTGTCTGTGTCCACACCTGCCTCCCGTCCCCACTCATTGTCTCGTGTATTTAACCCCCTGGTTCTCCGCCTGTCCCTTGTCGTGACGTCTTGTACTTCTTGTATCGTTCGTGTGTTACTGGTATCGTTCCTGTTCTTCGTGTTCCTGTTGCATGATTTTGTGGATTATTCCTGACTCCTGTCTGCGCTGTACGCGCTCAGCTCCGATCATCTACGCTAACCACCTTGTTGAGCATTCAATATTGACTCTGCGCTTGGGCTCCCTGCCTCGTGTCCTGACAAACACTCAGAAACAGAAACTCGAATAGATGTGAAAACAACATACAACAACTTTCTAATCACTAATTATCAAATGTTTGTCAGGAAAATAATTTAACAGGCAGCACACAAAAAGGTAATTGAAAATGAGAGAGTTTTCTTTTGTAGACGGTACCTGTCCGTTTGAATAAATACAGTTCCCTTTTGTTCGGAAATACAGTAAAAAAATGATCATTTCAAAAGCAAACTGGACTGGAAATAAATGGGGGTGGTTTGCTGGAGTGGGACTCTTATTTTGAAGGCTAAGACAGCGAGAGGGGACACTGTGAACGGAGGCTACCGCACGCAGCTGGGCGTGATTGAGCTCCGTTCGCGCATGTGAACATCAAGCATGACAGAATCACACACACAGGAAACAGAGGCATTTCAAAACAAAGGCAACTCCAAATGTAAGTTTTGGCAAATTATGTCCAGCTCCGTGTGTAAAACAGCTCGTACTCGACTCCACGGGCCACATGAAGAACAGTGCGGGTCGGAAGGTTCCAAATGATGTGGATTTACAAATGCTGGTCTGCAGACATCACCTACCACGACGAGCTTCTGTTGCATTTCTGTGGCTCTGACCCGTTTGGCCGTGTCTCCGTGAGCTCGGACATGGACAAAGTCTTTTCATGCGACAGAGCTGCAGCTCATTGGACCGTTCTCTCAAAGACCCTGAGATGACTGTGCATAAAAAACCCCACAGATCAGCACTTTGTGATACTCGGAGCCGCCTATGCTTAAAGTCACCTAAATAACCTTTATCTCCCATGTTAATACTCCCTTTCTTTTTCTTCCGTTCCTCATTTAGAGTATATACGCGTTGACTTGCTGCCGTGTGATTGGCTGATACACTTAGGTGCATTTCTGCCTGACAATAAATCCTCCCCCTTTCCACCTCTCTGTGTTATTCTCTGTGTCACGTCGACTTGACATGTGAGCGCGGCGCCGCCGTCGGGGCGTCAGCTCGGCCCCATCCACCTGAACGCGGAGGCATCAATACTGCAGCAGGGGCGGCGCCACGTCAGACTCTTTGCCCCCAGCCCCGGGTGGGCTCCTGGGCTCGGCAGGATGTCCCGCGCCGACAGAGAGTTTAAGGCTGCCGTCAGACTCTATATGTCAACCTGACGCCTCTCGCGCCCGAGGCCGTGCCCGCCGGAGCGCCGGCGTGGGCTTTTAGCACTTCAAGGTCCTTCGCATGCCGACAGAGAGAGACGGCGAGCGTTGACCGCCGTGGATCCCTGGGTATGCATCCGAAAACACCCGCCACCCCCCCCCACCCCCCGCCTCTGGAGTCCTGTGACAGGCGGGGCGGGCGCGGCGGCGGCGGCGTTCCGGACCAAAGGCCCTGACAGGAAAAGGGCTTGATGTCCCGTGACAAGTCGCTTTCATTGGCGCTCAGGTGCAGAGCCGTTCACCTGACGCCTTCACACAGACGCCCGCGACCCCAACTTTTCCATTTCCAACTTTACAAAGACACGCGACACTTTCTCTGACCCGTCTGTCACTTGCGCTGAGTCATCAGGGATCCGGAGCCGCGGCCCCAGCTCGGAGATAAGCACAGGGAACTGCCGCCATGTGCTGAACTCAATTCCTGATTTAGAATTACAGTAAAAAATAAAGCTCATGCCTTTGGTTTGAAACTCTGCAGCTACTGCAAATCCACTTTAAAAAGTGACATCAGATCTATTTATGAAGGAACTATTCAACATCAAGCCACACATTTGATTCTGGTCTTCTTCTTCTTCTTCTTCTCCAACGTGGCTTTACAGTGTTACACGTATCTTGGTAAATAGGGTACGAGTACGAGCTGCACTGTTTTATACATGAAGCTGGAAAAAATGTGCCAAAATATCCTTTTATTTTGAAATGTTTCTGTTTCCTGCGTGTGTGATTCTGTCATGCTTGATGTTTACATGCGAGGAAGGAGCTCAATCAAGCCCAGCTGTGTCGAGTAGCCTTCGCTCACATCGCCCCCTCCTCGCTTTCTTGGCCTTCAAAATAAAAGTCCCACTTTAGAAAACCAAACTCATTTATTTCTAGTCCAATTTGCTTTTGAAATCAGTGCTTTCTTGATAAGATGGTGTTTGGAGTAATTGCTACTGAAATGAAGATGATATAGTTAATACATAAATAGATATACATATAATAAGATGTTTTCAATAATTCTATGACAGGTCTTGATATAACAAAATGTGTTTGGCCCCCCGGTAACAATCTGGGTTTCTTATGTGTCCCCCTTGGAAAAACAATTGCCCACCCCTGACTTAAAGAGATGTGCATGTGATGAAATGGAGAATATAAAAATAAAAACAAAGGCTGAGCAAAGAAAGAAAAAGTAAAGTTACAAACTTCTATCTTGGTCATCTCGAACCTTGAATCTGCATCACAGAGCAGCCTCTCCTATACTTCACTGTCACTGTTTCCTCTGCTTCTCATTTTGTGCGTCATCACTTTATTGATTTTCACAACAATGGCAGCACACAGAGCCGTGCCACCTCCTCCTCTTATTTCCACAAAAAGAACAAAACACACACATCCGACTTGACCGCATCTCGGGGGCCATTTTGAAAATCATTCGGAAAAAGCCAAAAGGAGTCCACATGTATTAATATTTCACAGAAATGACAGAACAGTGACTCCATTCTTTGCAAGAATCGGCCATTGCTCATGAGTGGCGGCATCCTTTACTCCAAACCATTAATGGACAAATCATAATAAAAACACAAAACTCCCCCTAATGGCCCCTGATGGTGCAATAAAGGACTGGAATCAATAACGGGACACTTCTTGGAGGGAATCCAACCCACGTCCCTTGGCTCGAGCCGCACTGACACAGAAAGTGATGAGCACAGAGCCGGACGCTAAGGTCATGTCCTGTGAGAGTGGATTAGCTTTCTGAGCTCCAACCTGGACGGATTATTACAACTCAACCTGCGGAGGCTTTATTTTATATGCACAATTAATTTACAAGCATTTATGCTGTAACACAAGGCCTCATGTTTATTGAGGATGCCCTTATCCTTTATTATACTACTTTAAAGGTGCGGTGTGTAAGATGTCAGTCATTTTCCTCGCTTCTGAAAATGTTACAAAGCAATCACATACTTATTTATGATAACCCCAATGTTAGATATTTTTTCCAGCACCCTTAAAGGTGCAGTGTGTAAGATTTGGTGACATCTATAGGTGAAGCTGCATGTTGTATCCATCACCTCACCCTCACCCTTCTGAGCATGCGGGAGAACCGATGGTAGACTTCAGATGTCATTAAAACTCTACTGTAAATGCTACTGTAAAACATGGCCCCCATAGAAAGGACCCGCTCCTCATTAAATACATATTAATAGGCTAATTTAAGCGAAATGTAGAGTAATTAAAACATCAAGGTGATCAGAAATTCATGAGATCGTCAGTACGTAAATGTTGTGTAAGGATTTTAGAAACAACAAAAATGACCAAAATCTTACACACTGCACCTTTAAATGAGCCCATTTAATGTATATTGACATGAGGAGCGGGTGCTCACTACGGGGGCCGCCATGTTTTTACAGTAGCCCAGAGTGGACGTACTAAACGTCATTTGAGTTTTAATGACAACTGAAGTCTGTCATAGGTTCGCCTGCATGTTCAGAAGGTTGAGGGTCAGTTGATGGATACAACATGCAACTTTGCCTCTAGATGTCACCAAATCTTACACACTGCACCTTTAAAAAGAGAGGAAAGGGAAAACTTGTAGAGGATTAAACAAGCAGCCCGAATTGAAGTCTTGTATGGGCTCAGCGGGGATCCGCATGTCAAATAGCGTAACTATCAGTATTAGAGGTGGCGAGCACACGGACAACCATTGTCAAACACGCTGGGAACGGATCAAATCCCTGCATATTAATGTGGGAGCTCAGAGGAGGATAAATAATTAAAAGGCGACGTTACATAATGAATGAACTTCCTATAAATGAACGTTGTGGTTTGAAGGTGGCTGAGGGTGAGGAGGGTGTGAGGGTTTGACGGTTACAGGGGGGAGGGGGGCGGGGCCCTGTGGGAGCGATGTGGCTAAAAGTGCCCAGGGCCTGGTATCGCAGACGGGAGATGAGAGGAACAGGGATCTCACATGAGGGAGGGAAGAGAGGGACCATTAGAAGAGTGGAGGGAACAAAGGGGAGGGAGGAACAGGAAGAGGAAACGGGAACGGAGGCGTGACTCTGGGGTGTTTGGAGAGGATTGCTTTTTCGCCAAATAAGAGACTGGTGGCTTCTCTTTGGAGAACCTCACATTGATGAACACTTCAGGAAATGAGCAGGGGCCCCGGAGCCAGTGAGGCCCCTCAGAGACATGAGTCTGAACAGTGCGGGCAGAAAGTGATCCTGGCGCAAGAACTCTGGATATAAAGAGCTTGTTCCTCAGCACCGTGTGCATGTGTAATTTACACATTGTATAGATTATGGTAACTACTATAAAAACATGGCGGCCCCCAAAGGGAGGACCCGCTCCTGGATGTAAACAGACATTGAAAGGCTCATTTTAAGGGTAGGTCTTACATCCAGGTAAAAAAGTCTCTATATAATTGTTTTGTAATCATTTTTTTACAGACACAAGTGACAAAAAATCATCCAAATCTTACACACTGCACCTTTAATGCTCTTTGCCTGCTGAGTTTTGTCATTGTATTTAAGAACTGTTTATATTTGAAAGAGAACAATGACATACAACCACCCTGTTGTTAGTGGTACTGAATATTTGATATTGATTATGAGGGGCCAATACAAGGAGGACCTTGACTGTATTGCACATTTCTTTCATTGTGCAGCACAGCAGAATTTGTAGATACATGTGTACATGTAAACAAATTATAAACCATAGCTGTAATTGTAATAAAGAATTAAGGCATATCGCACAGTCTTGTTCCTCCTGTTTTGGTCTTCACCCCAAATCTCCACTCTGTGTAGCTCTGACATGTGTATATATTGTGACACGTCATTTTATATACATTTATTTATATTCACTAAATACATATACTACATATCTTTTGCACATTTTTTATTTTATTTATCTTATATTTGATATTCAGCTGCTAAAAAAGATGGCTGCCAAGCAAAATCTTGTTGTATCTGCTGTGCAATGACAATAAAGCTTTATGAAAATAATATTAATAGTAATGATTATTACAACAACAACAACAATATCAATAATAGTAATAATAACAACAATATTATTATTATTATCAATACATGATCATGCGTTTAGTGCTGGTCAGATTAGATACAGTCATTCTGGGTGGAAGTGTTTTCGAAAATGCTCTAAATAGATAAATAAATAATGACTGTAAGGTGGCAGTTGCCTTCAATACGAAGGTCACTGGTTCAAATCCCACTTGGACCCTGCTGCAGTGACACTGGCCTTGACACTGGTACCCCCAACGGCCCTGTGTAAGCTGGTAGAAATACCCCATGACCCAGAGTACTGGATAGGTGGCTGAGAATGACATGGCACGACATCATGCCTGTAAAACCATGAAATCTCAAAAGATGTTTAGTATGTCCGTTCTGGGCCACTGTAAAAACATGGCAGCCGCCATAGAGAGGGGACTCGCTCCTGATATAAATGTGTATTAAAGGTCTCATTTCGTTTCCCAAACTGTCAGTTTATAATTTTTTTAAAGTGAGAAAAAAAAATGACCAAAATCCTACACACTGCACCTTTAATAGAGGACCAGCCAGTCCTGGTCCAAGTATCTTATGGACAGACATGAACTCTGTAAACTCTCTGTGTGCAGCTCACTGTTCTCAGTGTGTTTACACTCACAGATTCTACAGTGTGCCGTCTCCAATATGCAAATGATGCACCAACTTGTCACTTCACTCTTTAGTGGGAGGCCGGCGGTCGACTTCATGGACTCAGTTTACGTCCCCTTTGTTGAGAGTGCACTTTCGTGCTGAGGCTGCAGCCTCCAACAAAAGTCCCTCTACAGAGGGGGAATAAAAGAGAACTTTATGTTTCGACCGCTCTCCAAGAACCTCCCATATGCTCAGTGCTTTTCCTCGTCATGTGAAGAATTCTCTTTCCCGTCCTCTGAGCCATGTCTCTGCGGGCGGCCCTCGTCTCCGCTGCGTTGGAAGGGTTCCGCACCATCCACTATTTGCCTTTTTAGTGATTTAAGTGACAAATTCTGTTTTAATGCAAATGGATGAATAAACCTTCGACAGACCCTCGAAGAGCAGCGTTAGTTTGTGTTGATTTAGCTGGTTAAGACAGAGAGTCATTTACAGAGCAATTTAAAAGGAGCACAAAGAGGTTATTTCGCCGTCAGTGGGATCCAGTGGTGTGTATGGAATATTAATCTGAGGGGCTTTTGTTTCGTGAGAGAATGCGGTAGGAGAGTGTCGGCGTGCAGCTTTACTGCTTAGCAGGGCATGAATATCTAATGAGGAGCAGAGTGAACCTGAACATGCGAGCGGGGCTGTAATGAAAGAGACCTGCAGGAGAATCAGAGCCGGGGCGAGAGAGGCTGTGTTTACTGCACAGCATCCAAATCCATTGAAAGTTATAACAAAGAATTTCAGTGGTTTTATTTATTTGATTTCTTTTTTCCAAATGAATTATAATGGAACCTTTCACCCCCTCTGTTCAGGTGTGCTGCCTCTTGATTAGACCCTTCAATATTCTCTCTCAGCAATTTACCGTGACCTCTGCTCTGCGGGATAACCTTCATTTTCACAAATGCAGCCATTAATCTCGGACTCTCTCTTCGCCAGATACAGCGGGTGGACTCACGCCTGGAGCCGAGAGAGGTAAAGGAAGAGATGGGTACATTCACATCGAGCAGCTGTTTATCTTTGACTCCTGTGCAACCTCACAGTCGCACAGGTGCCTCGTTGAAGATCCATGATCCTCATCTAGACACGGGAAATGGGTTTTACTGGAATCAGGGTTCTGCCGTGAACATTTTCCCTCTGCGATCGACGGGGGAATCATAATTTTTTACAGCGCACTTTCGAGTGTGAAGCAGTCAGGTGGTCACTTAGGAGAGAAAGAGTGGAACACGTTGCCTCTGTGCCATAGTTGCCAGTGTAGTTCACACAGTTTGTGCTGAGTTGATGGTTCTTGTAAAAACCCTGTGCATTTACACATGTAAGACACTAAAGTCTATGGTTGTACAAATGATTAGCCTTGTTAAAACCAAGCTGCGACCTCCAGGCCTGATGCATGAGTCCAATAGGGGAGTGGAAAGACTTGCAATTCACAGGGTGGCCACTTGAGGCTGGCTTCATCCCCATAGACTCCCATGTGAAAATGGTCAACTTTACAGGTGAATTAAACATGTTCAAAGTCTGGTACAAACTATGTTTGGTTTCCCAGGGCAACTGTTCAGAGGCTGATTCTTTTTCGGACTCGCTTATTTTCTACTCTCTTCATGTTTGAAGTTGTGCATAATTAGGGGCGTGGCCTCTTGGGTGACACCTGGCATGTTGTATGGATGCAGCGGCAGCAGCATGAGCACAGAAACCCTTGCTCATCAGCACAGAAACATATGGGCGCTACATCTCTATCAGTCTGTGGTGAACGCAAACAAATGGATTTGGTTCACGAAAAACTGGAGGGTGCTTTTATTTTGAAACAGGAACGGGGAGTGGTGGAACAGTGACACTGTCACCTGCTGCCTTTGTATGTTGTGAACATTACTTTGTGTAGACGCGAGAAACATTTGGTCACGTAAAAGGAAAAATGCCAGATTGCAAAAATGTATATTTCTCTTGCCGACGTAGGCGTAAACAAAGCTAAAGGCAGCTGATGGTCTGTTGAGTTTCATCTGCTGACGGCGTGTCCTTATTCATTACAGTGACCTCTGCAGGAACCATCACACAATACATTCATCAGCACAGTCGACTTAGAGAGGCGCATGTGATTGAACTATGAACGACAGCCACAATGGAGCCGCCGTCATAATGCGATGTCGACACAATGCCTTTCCTTCGCAGAGTCGCTCAGTGACTCGGTGAAGTCGTTTTCTAAACGACAGATGTGGTCGAACACACACACACAATATAACCAGACTGTAAAAAGGCAAAGATTAAGATACACAGAGAGAACCGTTTGCTCCAGGAGCCTCCCACGCTCTCCATGTGCAACTCTGACAAACCAATCACTGAGCTTTTTAAAATAAACACCTCGTCTTTGTGTTACATAACTTCTGGCACATGCTGATGTGAGCAAGGACAGAAAGAGAGAAAGAAAGAAAGACAGAAAATAAGAAAGAAAGTCATAAAGAAAGTCGGAATCCGAAGAGTGACAATAAGAGTGAATGCGTAAAAGGTCAAAAGGTCAAAAACCTGTTTCCTCCGTATCAGTGAGGGGGGGGGGCGTGGCTCTAATAGTGTTTGATGCTTTTACCACAAGGTGAAATCTGATGATTGACAGCTCACACGAACTCCTGCGTCCGACCAAGTCGCAACCTCTTGGGCTGATGGATGAGGTCAATGAGGGAGAAGTTGCAGTTCACAGGGAGGCCACTTGAGGCTGGCTCCCAAAGCGAGTCAATCCCCACTGACTCCCACAGAGTTTTAGTGTGGATCAGTCGCATTCGTTCCATTTTCCACTTATTTGGATTCTATTGAGGTTTTAAATGATGCATAATGAAGGGCGTGGCCTCTGAGGCGGCACCGGGTTCGGTCAGCACCACGCGACAGCACCACGAGCCCAGCCCCGGCTCTTTTTTTGAATGAACCAGGAACAAGGAGGAATCAGGCAGCGACCTGCCCACTACCAGCCTCTTAAGCTCTCGGCAGAAACCTACGGCCGACGTCGCTGTCGATATCTGTCCTTCTTTCTATACAGTCTGTGGTTCCGATGGGAGGTGGAACTCGGATTGCTGCTGCACAAGTTCTTACATCCATGACATTTAGGCAACGCATCTGAAGAGCGTGAGGAATGAGACCGATGACCCGAAGTGAACTGGAATACATTTCCAGAATTGAAAAGTGTTTCCAGCCAAAGTATAAAACTGTAAAGCGTCTCTGTGACATTTTTTTTTTTTTCAACTTTGGCAGATCTAAAAAATGGCAAATCGTGTCTTCAGAGGGAGTTCTGCATGTGGATGAGGGAGCTCCATCCTCGGGGGCTGTGGAGAATGGGCCTGGCAGGCCTCCAGGCTGCGCTGTGGGGGGATCACATGACGCTGCTCTGCGTCCCTCCACGAGTGTGGCAGTGCGCTGTCGCCTCGCTGCAGTGTCATGTCCACTGATTGCTACGACAGTGACTCAGATACTCGCAATAACAAGTGGTGTGATCAGCAATTAGCCACGTGCTGTCACACAGAGAGGCGCCATCTCCCTGAAACGCCGCGATTCCGAGCGATACTTTGACAACCCTCACACACACACACACACACGCGCGTGCAAACACACATACACATACACACACACGCTGACGAACATTCCCGCACAGCGGGGTTGCAACCGCTGCATCGACCGAGATTGCAGAGAGCGAGAGACATTGATGATTCACCTTCGTTTTGTGGAATGGTGCAAAAATGTTCAATCCTCCTGGTGCAAGATCACGAACATGTGAGAGTTCTTTGTGGATGAATGATTGATCAGAGCCAGAGATAAAATTAGGTAGTTTCTCTATATACAAAAAAACAAAACAAAAAAAATAACACACTGGAGTTGCTCCAAGGCTGAGATTTATATGTAAAGCACACAAGCAATTAAAAAGATGAATGTCATTTAAAAAAAAAAATCCTCAAATAAACACAAGACGCCTGCAAACAGAGCAGCTCAGACAAATGAGCGCATGTTTTCTACCCGACACCTGGAGAAGCAGCCACGCTGAAAATGCAGCTTTGACAGGAGCCAAAGAAATCCAAACAGATTACACCCGTCCCTGGACCACGGCGCCGTCTTCACACCGCGCATCAGATATGCCTGTCTGCGATACGACACAGTCAGAGGGAGCGCCTTGTATTTTTCCAGTCTGTCGAGCCGCTCAAACTTTGTTTCGAGCACAAAGTCACACGTCCTGTGAGTGACTCTTAAAGCCCTTACACCAACAAACTGTTTACAAAAGCACCAACCCACGGTTTTCATAGCGCACCTGGGGACAATCTGCTCCCCGAGGGAATCAGAGCTGCATGAACGTCAGAGTCGTATCCGATCATCAACCCCCGGCGCCTGTAGCGTCTCCGCTGACGCCGACTCGCTCACCTTGGCCTCAGGCTCCATGCGCATTCACAGGAGACGTCTCGTCAGACTGAGCCAAGTGAAAAAGCGCAACTGTGACCAACTCAGAGGGAGGAAATGAAATAAGCGCAATATTGCAGCTTTAAAGGTGCAGTGTGTATGATTTTTGGTCACTTCGACGGGTTGAAAAAGGATTACACGCTGTCGTCAGGAAACTATAATCACCGACATGTGTTATTTGTTTCCATTACCCTTAAAGGTGCAGTGTGTAAGGTTTGGTGACATCAAGAGGTGAAGTTGCATGTTGTATCCATCACCTCACCTTCACCCCTCTGAGCATGTAGGAGAAGCTATGGTGGACTTCTGTTGTCATTAAAGCTCAAAAGATACTTAGTGCGTCCACTCTGGGCTACTGTAGCAACATGGCGGCCCCCACAGAGAGGACCACTGCTGATATAAATAAATAGCTCATTTCAGGGTAATGGAAAACATATATACAATTCGATGATTACAAATGTATCAAAATATCAGTATGTAATTGTTTTGTATTGATTGAAGTGACAAAAAACATTAACAACTGTAAAAAGATACACACAGCACCTTTAAACGAGCCCATTAATGTACGGCATGTTTACGTGAGGACCGGGTCCTCTCTACGGGGGCCGCCATGTTTTTACATATCGCAGAGTGGACGCACTAGGCGTCTTTTGAGCTTTAACGAGGTGCGGGTGAGGTGGATGCAACATGCCACTTCACCTCTAGATGTCCCCAAATCCTTCACACTCCGTCTGGAAACCTGTTTTCCAGCGTTCATAAGAAATGACTGTGCGCGCAGCCAACACGCGACAGACGCGTGGCGCGATTGCACGCAACGATGCTTTAGCTCGGCGCAGGTGACGGGTGTGAGAGGAGGTGGGACAGCAGATCCCCTGATTCACTCATTAGTGTCCGGCTCCTTCGCGGCTCTCTGCTGATTCGCAGTGGGACCTCGTTTCAAGCGCCCGCCTCTGTTTATTAAGGATGAACTCTGCGACGCCACGCGGCTCCAGATCCCATTAAAGTCGGGACGCTGTGACGTTTATTGAGCGAACACCCCCCCCCCCCCCTCCCCCGGAGGTGAAGGAAGCTAGGGAGGGAGACCCGCACTTTTTATGCCTTGGATAATGAGCAGGTGGCTCCGGGTGGTCAGCCCAGGAGCGAGGTGTGGTTTGAGCCGCCGCACGCCGCACGCCGCCGAATCCTCGGCGATGACAGCTGGCGAGGCAAATGGTGCAGAGTGCAAACATTCAAGGTAATTACGGGGTAATTATCTGGCATTTCTGCCATATGGAATCCGAGGGAGAGCCATGCATCTTGTTCCACGCCACGTATCAGCAGGCGGAGGCGTCCTGACACACACAGTGATGGAGTTACGATCTCGGAGGAAACGAGTTTAAACACCGGAAATCTCATTTGGTGTGAAATCAAGCAGCAAATCTGGAAATATTTGAGTTGTGTGTCTGTAGCTATGTTCTCCCCACCGAGCCTCACGCCCAGAGAGATGAGTCACTTATGCTAAGTAGACATCTCGCAGATGGACAAATTATTCATGCGGGCTTTAGGCTTTGCCGCAGTGGGAGAAATGCTGGATGCCTGCTGGTCGTGCTGAGATCAGGCTCGGGGAGCGCTGGACGTGAGGCGGTGCCACCGCCAGGAGAACGATCTCTGCCTCGTATGAACCAATCCATCGATTGATCCATTATTCACACAGCTCGTTTACTCACCGGGTCACATGGGGGGAACTCGAGCCAATCCCAGCTGACACCCAGCGAAGAAGAAGAAGAAGAAGAAGAAGAAGAAGAAGAAGAAGAAGAAGAAGAAGAAGAGGCCGAGTCAGCAGCAACACGTTCAGACTAATAACTTCTCTGACTCACATTCACTTCAATTTAATCTCACATTAAAGGTGCATTTAGGCAACTTTTGTCTTAAACTGCCTTTGCGTGCCAACGAGGAAAGAGCATTACACAAAAGCTAAAAGCTATAAATACTCAGTCTGTCGCCTCTGTTGGCCTGTGATCACATTATGATGAGTTCCTGAGCCAATGGTCCCGAGACAAAGCTCATAGTTAGAGCTGGATCAGGTGAGTCCTGATCAGAACACGCCATTAGTTATGCTGCTCAGCGCAGAGGTGTCAAACTCATTTTCACCGAGGGCCACATCAGCAATATAGTTGCTCTCAAGGGGCCGGTTTTAATTGTGGGAGGAAATGTAATTACTGCTCAACATATTGTAAAATAACTGTCTTCATACTTGTTCATCATTTATTCAAGTCACAAATATTGTATATGCATTGATGGTAACGTACAGAGCTGGGGACCCAAACGCTTAAATCAGGTTTATTCGGACCAGGGTCGGTACACGGATAGGCAGATCACGAAGAGCAGGCAAAAGCAGTCAAAGTCCGGGGACAGGCAGGGGTCGGGAACACCAGAAGGCAACTGGGAATGAACGCTGGAAGGCTCGACATGAACGCAAGACAATCTGGCACTGAATGACGGGAGGAGGCAGGTTATATATGGAGAGGGGGCGGGAAGGCAAGGAGGGCAGGTGACACACATCAGGGCGATCAGGGGAGACGCAAGGGGGCGGGGGGGGGCACAGAGACATGACATTTACACTCATGGGCAATGTATGAGTTAGACTTTTATTCTTAGACAATCATATGCCTTTAAGCTCTCGCGGGCCACATCAAATGCTCTCGCGGGCCCCACTCGGCCCCCCGGGCCACTAGTTTGACACATGTGTAGCAGCTACAGCCTTAGACTGCTGGAGGAACCTGCCTCGTGCCCTGGAGACTGAGCACTTCCCATCTCTCCCATTCATCTCATCTCCAACTGCTTCCAGTGATCTGGCTCATGGGGTATTTCTGTCAGCACACATCAGGGGTGTCAGTGTCAGGGGGATTCAAACCCGCGACCTTTTGCTTCCAAAGGCGACCGCTCTAACCACTGACCCACTGCCGCCCCCTCTTTAATTCCACATCACAAACCCCGTGTCCTCTCCTCCATTATCATCATTACTATATAATTGATAGTATTAATCCCAGTAATGCACACCACAGGTTACTGATCCCACCCTGAGTCTCTGCGCTCCATTGTTCTGCAGCTCCGCTGCTGCTGCTGCTGCTGCTGCTGCTGCTGCTGCTGCTGCTGCTGCTGCTGCTGCTACATGCGGGTGTGATGGTGGAGGAATGGGATGATGCTCACGACACAGGTGTCACTGTGACTGAGCCCCTCCCTCACGACAACTCATCTCTTCGACTTTTAATTGTAACTGAACTTGAATTGACTGCTCTGCCTTAATATTTCAGTTTGACTCATCTCTTTGATGTGTGTTCGACATGATTTAATATTATTTGTTTTATTTTATTTGTCTTTGAAGAGAGCTTGAAAAACACAACGTTTTATGATCATTATTGTTGTTACCGCAAAGATCGCGAGCGCGGGTGTCAAAGTCATGGCCCGTGGGCCAAATGTGGCTCGCAAGATCATTTGATGTGGCCCTCAAGAGCTTAAAGGCATAATGATTGTCTAACAATAAAAGTCTGAAGCATACATTGCCCATGAACTCTGGTAAATTACACATGAATGTAAATACATATACAATATTTGTAATTCAAATGAATGAATAACTATCAAGTATGAAGACAGATATTTTACAACACGTTAAGTGGTAACTACATTTAGTCCCACAAGTAAAACCCTTTCGAGCAACCGTAATGCTGATGTGGCCCTCGGTGAAAATGAGTTTGACACCCTGTTCGAGCGTGTCAGAGGGAGCAGAAACTGCCTTTAGATAATAGACATAAAACAAACACAAACAAATCAATTCTGACATTTCCACTCTCAAGCAATCTAATTAACAGCCAAACCTTTGTTTACCTTCTTCCCTGCGCGGCCCCCTCATGTTTACCAATGATGGTTTCCCCCTCTCACACACGGGCATCAGCCCCGTGATTCATTCTTCACACAACCAAAGCCTGCGTGTGTGACAGAAGCCGCGGACGTAACCTCCATCACTGATCTCGCGAGGTGAATCCGCGGCTCGCAGCTCGCTGGGTTTTTGATGTTTGTGTCTTACACCCCCCCCCCCTCCACACACACACACACACACACACACACCCTTGCTGCTGAAAAGCCTACAGGGCTGAGGAATCACCTGCTCCACTGAAACCAACACATAATCGCTTATCTACACTTGTCATGATCGGCCTCGCTACCTCGCGCTCTCTCTCTCTCTCTAGCTATTTGTCTTCAGATCTTCTTGGATATCTGATTTCTTTTTTTCCACTTGCACAAACACACAAAGAATTTGAGCGTCCCCCCCCCACACACACACACATACACACACACGCACACACACACACATTCAATGACATTTACCTCACATCAGAATATTCCTCAGGGCTTGAATGAGAGTGTTGAGATGCATGTTGAGGAGAGCGTGAAAAACAAAGAATAAAGGTGCCATCGGTTTCTCAGGTGGGAGAGCTAATGTCCTACTTTTGTGCTGAGTCAGCCCATGGAATATGAATGTGCCCGCGCTCATAAAGTGCCGTATGCAGTCATTGGTTTATATGTTTGGGTGAGAGATTTACCTTCATGGCATGTGTTGGTGGTGCACGGCAGAGAAAGTGCAGATTTCCAGGAATAGATTTTGATCCATAATTCAGAAGAGTCGAACGAGTGCAGCTCATCGAAAAAGCGAAAACATGATCAATGTATTTATACAGCAGAGCTTCATCAAGTCTTGACGACCCCTCAAAGCGTTTCACAGCACAGGTTACAGTCACCAAGTCACACAAATATTCAAACTAGGCTTCTATTTGCAGCGCTTTGTATCTACGAGGACAGGAGACAATGTGGGGTTCAGTGTCTTGCCCAAGGACACCTTAGCATGCTGAATTGGGTGAGGCGGGAATCGAACCCCCGACCTTCTGGTCAGAGGACAAGTCCTCGGACCTCCTCAGCCAACATAAGGCATCCAGTTGACCGACAACCCAACAACACACCACTGGACCACTCTCACTCCATAATCCAGGTCTACGCTCACTCCGGCCCGCTACCATCAGCCAATCAAAGACGCCTGGTGATGTCATCACAACAAAGCCCTGAGTCACTAGCTACGCTCTTCCCCTCTGCGGTTCCCCTGTGGGGGAACAAATGACCCAACTCCAAGACCCAGCTTCTTCACGAACACCTCTGCTCTCGAAGGTGCAGTGTGTAAGATTTGGTGACATCTAGAGGTGAAGCTGCATGTTGTATCCATCACCTCACCCTCACCCCCCTGAACATGCAGGTGAACGTATGGTAGATGTCATCAAAAAAGGTTGAGTATGTCCACTCCGGGCTACTGTAAAAACACGGTGGCCCCCATAGAGAGGACCCGCTCCTCATGCAAATGAGGTTACCCTCATTTAAGGGTAATAGAAAAAAATATATACTTTGAGGAGATTATGCAAACATCAGTATGTCATTGTTTGGTTGCACCGTCTTCTTCCAATAGGAGTGACAAAAATGACTCAAGTCTTACACACTGCACCTTTAAGCTTGACTCTTTCCCAAAACCCTTAAGAAGTTTCTGATCCAGCTCTTACAGACACATATACAGACATTTAGACGGATGATTGTGATGTTGTTGATGACAATAGCACTGGATGTCAGTGATCATACCATGATGGTGTTGATGGCACTTTGATGCTGTTACACATGTCAGTGTTTAGGTCGACTTACACACCTTACGTATTTATCACTTATCCTTCTGTCTCGATCAGGGGTACCAGGGGCCACATGCAGCCCACTTTGACCTCAAGTGGGCCGGACCAGCAAAATCATGGAGTGAAGACCTATAAATAACAACAGCTCCAAATGTTTCCTGTAGCTTTAGTTGGGGGTGGGGTGGGTGGGTGGGTGGGGGGGTGGGGGGCGGTATTGGCCCGCGGGCCATATGTTTGACAGCCCTATCCTTGACTTGTTTTCGCTTTGGATATAAAAGCCTCCGCTAAGTGAATTGTGTAGTTTTCCTTCGCTCCGAAGAAACAAAAAAAAACGTCAACAATCATCACGGGACCAAACCGCGTGGAAACGTTCAGGATGACAAACGACTCCACCAAACGAGTGCTGTCATGTTGAATTGTGCATTCGAGAGTCTGGGGGAACCGACGGAAAACTACCTCTGCGCTCTCTAAAACTTTCTTTGTGCACTGTCATCACAAGCCCACAAACACGACCTGGGCTTCATAAAGGATGGAGCCCGGCACAGGCACGTAGTATAAGTTGTAGCCCTGGGGGGCCCCAGTATCTGATGAGTGAAAGAAAGGGGACGAGCAGAGCGGCAGCGTGAGTTCAGATCGCGGAGATGCCGCGGCGTCGTTGATGTGCGGCAATAAAGCAGCGAGAGGCCTGTTAGCGCCACGTTACGAGCTCGTCTCCGTGTCCCCGGGACCATCCATCATATCTGCGTTTATGGCCAATTAACACGGAGTCATTACATCGAGGCCTGTGGATTCTCCGACTGATTTCCTTCCCAAAGGCCCATTTATGGAGAACTTTGACACGCTCCAACAACTTCCGTCTACTCTTAAAATCCACGCGCAACGTCGCAAGTCACAGCGCCCCCTGCGGGCGGGACCGCAGCGAGGCCCTCCGTCTTAAATCGCGAAATAATGAAGTGAATGCTTTTCGTGGTGTCGGGGCAAATACAGGGAAATGTCAGATGCTGTCGGGAGGATCGGATGAGTCGCACGGGAGCCTTGTTGACGTGCTCATGGATGATGGGACTCGATGCACGTGCGAGGACACCACAGCGCCGTGTGTACGACCACGAGAAGCTCATTCATCACAGACTGGGCGAGTGCGAGCGCCTCTGACGTACAACTTGCTTCGTCTACCGTGTTGGTAACTGAGCAGTGAGTCACTTTGATCACTGAAGCGCTGAGGGATTTCATTTCAGTTGAGAAACTGGAGAAAGCCAAGGCCGAGGCTCCAGATGCGCTACAGTCAATACCAAGCGACTGAGCGCTGTGTTGGCGTGATGTCATCGCCGACAGCGCCTCTACCAGCGCTGTTGTCGGCGTAAACGTTGGTGGCGTTTGGGAAACGCCACCTGCCGAATCAAGCCAATGAAATCAGTGTAGCAGCGGCCAATAGGTGGTGCTGTGACACACTAACGATAAACGCTAGAAGCAACGGGTTTTAACCTCCAGGTTTGGTGCCTCCAGTGCCGTTGTACCGTGAGCTCTGCACTCGAGACGATGCAGGTTACCCCAGCAACCGCCGACTAATGCCCCCCACTACCCTGAGCCCGGACCCTCACCTATCAAACCTCCCTCCTGTCACGAGATGCGTGAGGCGCCTTGACTCGCTCCGCCTCGGCAGGAATGAGCGGCGGCTCCTCTGCGACTTCCCTCTGGACGTCCCGCAACCAAACAGAGAAGAGCCAACACATGCACTTGAGATGTGTGAGATCTCACTCCTTCCAGTCTAAGAACGTTATGGTTGTCGGATGACCGTTTACTTTTTGTTATCTGCCGCCAAAAAAAAAATGCTAATCGACACTTTAAAGTAAAGTAAAGGGTTAAAGCGCTGAAAAAACAAACCGTGTGGCCGCTTCGACTGCAGGTGAGTGAGGAGTCGTTCACCTTGAATCGATGAATCAGTCGGTCTGGTCTGGAACTCTGGGCTCACAAGGTCACTCAAGGACACGTCAGCTTCCATCTCCTGCAGCTTGATCGGTTTCCTGGATGTTGTCGAGACTCCGATCTCCCGCTGAATGGATCTATAAAAAAAAAGTCAATTTTCCGGTCACCATTTTTACTCTCCATTCCCGCTACCTGTTGACAGAATATGTTTGGAGAGTAGATTGCATTTATTCCACAACATTAAACATCAGTCTCTCCCTCTGTTTCCTTGGCGCTGTGGCTTTTAGATTAGGGCTCGTTTTTATCTCTGATAAAAAAATGCAACTTCTCTCTCCGACGCTACGCTCGGTGAAAAGAGAGCGCTGAGATTTTTTAAATGTTTTTGTCAGACGACTGATGGCTCTTCTCTGGCGGGCAGTTAAGTTGATAATTCTTTTATCGCTTTCTTGGCCTGAAGTATCAGCAAATTATAACACTGCACTTTTAAATCTTTCAAACTTTTTATTAGAACTACTTCTGGGATTTTTTTCTGGCTGTTAGACGCAGCAGAATGTTTCTGCTTGTACTGGCTGACACATGTCTGAGGCTGTGAAGGGAAACATTGTTACATAAGAAACACAGATTGTTACCGGGGGCCAAATTAACTTTGTTATATTAAGACCCGTTGTTATCATTCCATTGAATCAATGAAAACATCTTATGGGCTTTTTATTCATGTGTTATCTATATCATCTTCATTTCAGTGACAATGACTCCAAACACCATATTATTATGAAAACAACATCATTTTATGATCTGTAACTAGAAAAATTAATTGAAAATTAGAGAGTTATGTTTTGTAGACAATAGCAGTCCAAATGAAGGTTAATAATAAACAGTTCCATTAGCCTCAGAAATAAAGAAAAGCATTCATGTAAAAAGCACAGTGGACTGAAAACAAATGGGGGTGGTTTTCTAAAGTAGGACTTTTAATTTGAAGGCAAAGAAAGGAGAGTATATATAAATATATATAAATATATATAGATATAAATATATATATAGCTTCATGTATAAAACACTGCAGCTCGTACCCAAACTTCGCGGGCCACAGTGAGCGACCGTGTGGGCTGGATGTGGCCCGTGGGCTGTGAAATGCCCAGGTTGGTCTTATAGAATTATAAAGAAAACGATCGGCACTCCTGAATCTCATTTGCATACATTCAGAATATTCCCCAAAATAAATAAACAGTGATTCAGAATCAGAGCGGTTGGTGTGACCACGGGCTGTATATCAACATAGTCACTTCCTCCCACTCTGCAGAGCTAAAGCCAAAATATCTTGGACACCAACGCTGCCATCTCACAAATTTGGATCAATCAGCAGTGGAACCATGACAACAGCATCATCAGTTAACCAGCTTGACCAATCACAAGTCAGGTTCAGCCGTCAATCACAATGTGGCATGACTCAACAAAATTAAAGTTGGGTCCTGTACTGGGTGTCGAAACCCGGCGCAGAGACATTGTAACAAGTTGGAGATATAGCTGTCTTCCCACCGCCATCTCCTCCACTCAGCTGTCATAGGAGAGGGTGGGATGTCAAGGAGTAGCTGCTCCTGTTCACTTTCCCAAAATGAGATGTAAAAACTATTCCAGAGAAAAACTGTCGATGGTTGGAGCTTGGACTTGTAGCTGGGCTCACGTCCCATTATCAAAGATGAAGCAAGAGGTTTGGCTGATACAGCTGCCGGCCACCAGGTGGTGATCAAGATGGCTTGGACTGGAAATGTTATAGGTTATAGTTTAACTGTTGATATGTTTTGTGCAACCTGCTGTTTGGGAGTCTTGCCCATTTGAATCTGCATAGAACTGGAATATTAGAATAAAATAAAATGAATATATATATATATATATATATGAATAAATAAATAAACAAAAAAATGGAATCCTGTTAAGATAACACAAACAACAACAATGCCACAGACACAAATGTTGACACCTTTTTGTCAATACGTTTCAGAATTGTAAAATTAAGATGCTTTCAGGACATGTGCAAAGAATGAAGAATGAAAACACACACACGCACGCGCACACACACACACACACACACACACACACACACAGCTCCATAGGCAGATGAAAGTGGAGTAGAGCTCTTTGGTAATGCAGCACATCAGCTTGTTTATAGGTGATGAAATGAAGCCCGTGGGGAAGAGATCGGCCTTATCACACTGCCTCCTGTTGCGCTGCCTCAGGTAATGGAAGCAGAGAATGCATCAAATGAATGATGCAATCCGAAGATTACAGCAGCTTTTTACAGTGAAACGTGTTTCCAAGCGTTTTGAAAAAGTTGGAGGTGAAGGTCTCGGACCTTTCAGGGCCCGAACAGAAGGATGTGGTCTGTTTCAACATGGGGTCCTGAGCTGAGTCACACCGTGAACCTTGTCAGAGAGAATATGAGCCTTTACACACATTTCAAAGAGAAGCTTTTGGGGGAAGGATTGGAGAAGAGCCTTGAGGAAACATTCTGTTTGACAAACCTTCTGCAAACACAATGTAATGAAGGGCGTGTCACAGCTCTGTTTGAGCTCTGTCACCTCGGTTGTCTCATGAAATGTTTCGTTGTTCACAGCTGCTTCATTTACTATGAAGAGCTTGAAGTACATGATGCCAATCATTATGAAGGTAACATTTTTTTCTCTCTCTTTTAAAAGGTGGTCGTGATACATTTCCAGTTCTTCCTTTGTCAAAATAAATAAATAAAATGAAAGTGAACATAATGAACATCCTTTGAGCTTTAATGACAACTGAAGTCTACCATAGGTTCTCCCACACGCTCAGAGGGGTGAGGGCGAGGTGACTAACTAAGTGTGAAAAGATGTTTACGCCCGTCCCTCCTGCCTTCAGCTGCACCTCACCCCAGACTCCATTTTGTGTCCACTCCTCCTCCAACAGAATCATCTAATGGGGATATAAATCACACTGTCACTTTGTAAAAGCTGTTCTTCCCTTTTGGGTTTTTCTCAAGGTTTCTCACTCATACCTGGGCTTTGCCAGTTTCCTCCCTCACACCATCGTCCTCTCCTTATGAAGGACGGCTGAAAAATGCGCTTAGGCTATGAAATATGGGATTGTGGGGGGTGGGGGGGGGCTGGTCACATTTAGAGTGAGAAATGTCAGCACCTGGTGGCCGAGTGATGCTGGATC
>JAFBJT010108337.1:0-21563 GCA_016785325.1 Chascanopsetta lugubris
TGTGTGTAAAAAATGGCGAGTGTACACGAAAGTTTGTATTTCAACCCCATGATGACGAACGGGGTGGTGCACGCCAACGTGTTCGGTATCAAAGACTGGGTGAGTCCGTACAAGATCTCAGTGCTGGCGCTGCTGTACGAGATGACCGCGTCCAAGATCACACTGCCGGAGAGAAGGCGACTCAACAAGCTGATCCTCCCCCTGCAGCAGGTATGTGCATTTTATATAGAGAGCCAGTGAGTTTATCAAATATAATGTGTATAAACACACGTTTGTGCAGCATCTTCTGACAAGAAGCCTCTGCACAAATTAGGAAAGACTACTGACGTATTTGAATGATAAATATAGTCACTTAGAAGGAATCCCTTTCCTAGAATGGACCGAAGTGTAATAGATATGTGCAGTATGGTTCTAGTCCTCCAATGAAATAACAGTTTTTACAAGCTAGATGAGAAAAGACAGCTACATGGAGAGGTGGGTTAATGTTTAAGAACTTAAAGGTGCGGTGTGTAAGATTTGGTGACATCTAGTGGTGAAGTTACATGTTGTATCCATCACCTCAACCGTACTCTTCCTAGCATGAAGGAGAACCTGTGGTAGCCCTCAGTTGTTGTTAAAACTCAAACTATATTTTGTATGTCCACTTTGGGCTTCTGAAAACACCATTACAATCTATGATACACCATCACGATCCACCACTATGATCATGATCCATGTTCCACTGTCACAGCATATTATCCATCATCACATTCTAGGATCCAAACCATACAAACCACAATCAGGATGCAGGTGTCTCATATCTTTGTCTGTCTTGTTCTCAGGGTCCAGACCTGACTCTGGGTCAGTTCCTGCAGACAGTGGAGGAGTGTTGTCCTCAGACTGCGTATGCAGTCAAATTCAGGTATGATGGCCACCCACAGCATCTCACACATCAATGCCATGAATCCTTGTTGTTATAATACATGTTGATATTAGGCAATGGCCACTGCAGTCACCACAAGTCCAGGGTGTTATGTTTCTTGATAATGATAGTCTCTGGCTGAAGTAAACACCAATAATGAAAATAATAATCACAATTATTTTATTTAAATTGATCCTTTTTAACCAGCTGACATAAAAACATCAAATAAAGCAGCATTGAAAGCTACATCAAAATGATCTAATTCATTTAAAATCAAAAGGTGGAAATAACTTGGAAGTACCGTAATCATTCAAATGATGAGAATAAACTAAAATGTACAAGAATAATCAGAGAAAAGCTAATTAATAAACATTTGTTTTGAGTTCTTCAGACAAACCATTCCACAGTGTTCAGGTACTGACATCAACAGCCCAACTTGATGAAATCACCATTTTTCTATCTTATGAAAAAAAGCTTTTGTTCTCCCATTCAAAGGTTGCATGAAATGGCAGACGGGGAACTAAAAGATATGGAATATTTCTTTTCTACTCTTCCCACTCCGTTCACTGCCTTTGATTCTGAGGCCTATAAAACCAGCGTGGTGGGTGAGTAGTGCTCACGCTGAAGTCCGGAACTGTCCGTATTGTTCTCATACATGCATCAAGTGACACTGGTTTGTTGTTTTGTAGGTCTTTTCATGCGACACATGCTTCTGGCCTACAACAAGCTGTCTTTCAGTCAGGTCTACAAACTCTACAAGTCCCTGCAGCACTACTACCACAGTCACTATGCCAAGCCCACCGATGGGCAGGTGAGCTTGCCAGCACTGGCTGCTGATGACTCGGATATGGACCTCACCAGCACTGAAGATACCGTGGGAGAGAGAATATGCAAAGAGGAGATGGACTCGCCACTGCACGCATCAGAGCTGCGGTTAGTGATGATGATCTTGAATTATGTTCAGCTAATTATTTATAATGCCATTTTCTTAATGACGGCCTCCTTATCTGCTTACATGCACGATATTGTCCAACTGGAACCTTCACCCTGTTCAGGTGTTATATTAACATCTGTGATCCAGCGACAAGTGGCGGTCAAGTTCAGATGTGAAAGCAGCCAGATGCATCCTGAGATCTGATCACACTATTTCTACAGATAAAACTTTTATAAATGCAAATGTCAAAGTTACAGCCTCTGTGATGTTTCTCCTGCTGCCGTCTTGGCAGAAACAAGTGACATCCCACAACAGAAAATAATCAACATCGTGGGATGTAAGAAATGAGTAGAAACAAGTTCCTCTAGATCGGGTCGGCAACCCCAGGCACATGATTGGCACGCCACTACGTAATCAATGGCAGGCCAGGTATTGCCCAGTGTGCAGTGTTTCCCCTAGGTTTACAGCTTTGGGGGGGCAGCAGCACCAGGGATCACACTGAATGCTACGCTTCTGTTTCATTTGTTATAAGTGTTGTACATGTCGCTAATGTAATGGTGGGAGCTTTTTGCCCATGCCGTTCATAAGTTGATGTGGTTGTTTCAAAAGGATATCTGGATTCAGGTAAGATGCAAATAATATTTTGGTTTATGGAATTAAGTATTTTAATAATTCATCCCAATTATTTTATCATAAGCGATAGGGTTTCTGTTGATGCAAGTTCAAATCAAATTCCGACACTGTTGGGAATGTTTGTTTATGCTGTGTCATAATTTTGCTGGTGTGTGTGTGTGTGTGAATGCTGTGCGCATACACAGGGCGGAACCCCAGGGGTATGGCACGCTTATTGACGACAAAATTTCAAATTGACTCTCAGAGTCGAAAAGGTTGCTGACCCCTGCTCTAGTTTATAGCGTTGAGGCTGATCCTGAAATACAAAGAAAGGCTGTTGGGATCAAAATCACTGTTGAGTCTCCACAACAACTTAAAATTCTATGTTTGTCCTCCTGTTGTTGTTGTTGTGACCGTGACTGAGCTATGAACCTCGCGCTGTGTCGTATACGCACAAACGGCAAAGTACAAAGTTAGACTGTGCCCAGTAATCTAGAAATCCTCTGCAGGATATGTCTGAAAATAAAAAAAAGACAAACGCACAATGTGACACATCCGTAAATCTATTAACCGAGTGAAACAACATTATTTCATCCACTCAAACAGAACTGACAGCCAGGATAATTTGCATGTAGAGTGAGTTTCCAGTCACAAGCGTTCACAGAAGATGCGTTTTGATGTCAAGTGTCAATAGTTCTACTTAACACAGTTGTACATACAACTTGTAATCACATTTCTCAGGACTGATTTTCATACAAGGTCTGAACAACTGGGCCCATTAATACATGTGATTTACATCCATGCAGCTCATTGAAATGTTCTGTTTTGATGTCCTTGTGATAATGGTGAATTGTTGAATTGTGCATTATTTTGTTTCTAGAAATGACAACGCTCCAAGCAAAGGTCCCCTCTCACAAAAACAAGCCGAATACTTTCTAGCTAGACAAGTGAGTGTTTCACTCTTACGCAAAACAAGATGTGTAGATGTCATCTTTAATGTTAACCTCACGAGTTTTTTTGAACATCTTCCATCAGGCATATCTCCTGAAGAATGATGAGAACAAAGCTCTGAAGCCGGCTGCGCTGCAGGAAGAGCTCAATAACATGCTGAAGTTTAACCCAGACTTTGCCGAAGCGGTAAGACCCCCCACCCAAAACGACAGCTGTTTTTAAGTGTGTATCTCAGATGAATTGATTTCCAATGAGGTGTAGATGAAATGTCATCAGCTCACTGATCCTCTGTGTCTCTGCAGCATTATCTGAACTATCTGAACAGCATGAGAGTCCAGGACATCTTCCTCTCCGCCCACAGTCTCCTTCATTATTTCGATCGCCTCATCTTGTCTGGAAATGAGGGAAAGAGCAACGGGGACGAGGGCTACGGTCGAAGTCTGCGCTACGCTGCTCTGAACCTGGCCAGCCTGCACTGTCGCTTCGGTCACTAGTAAGTTCAACTAATTGTGAAGGTCTCACATTAAGTTCCCCAGCAAAGAATGAATACTATGTTAATGTGCTTCCTGTCTCTCTCCCCTCAGTCAGCAGGCAGATCTAGCTCTACAGGAAGCCATCCGTATCGCCCAGGAGTCCAATGACCACGGGTGTTTGCAGTATTGCCTGGTAAACTATGTTTTAACTTTTTTGTGTTAGACTTTCTTTCTGTATTGTTCCGTGATGTAACGGTTTATTTTGTCCCAAATTAAACAAGCGTCTCTCCCTGTCCCTGTGTGTCCTCTGTCAGAGTTGGCTCTACACCCTAGAAGAGATGAAGGGATCCGACAGCACTGTGTTGACTGAGGAGTCTGTGAAAATGGCCTCCCATTTCTGCCTGGCTGTGAGTTTCTCATAACAGAGTGTATCAAAATGTGTTGATTACTTTTTAAATTGCATTTGCTCTATTTTGGTACATTCCAGTTTGCAATCATAACAAAATGTGTCATAAATCAGATTTTCACAGAGAACTTACATTTACATAAAACACCAAATGAAACATTTGTCTCTAATTGGGGGAAAATTAGCATCCATCCAATGCCCATTTTTATATAAGGGAAATGATGACCAAGTGTTTTTCACTGCAATAGTTTACCGTATTTTTAAAAAAGGTCATTTTTTTAGACAATATCATATGCAATCTACTATAATCATGTAAATATTCGATTAATACTAACTTGCAACATTGTAATAAAAAGCAAAACGAAAATAAATGACATATCTTTTGTATTTTGGGGGACACAGCAATAAGCTTCTGAGGACAGAGCATGAACATGTTCCACACACTGTATATTTTATCTCAGAGCTAAATAAAGCAAATGATTAAAGTTTATATATATATATATATATTTCAATTACATTGAAAATCAAATAAATGTACACGTTATACTGACTCAAAATTCCTCACTTGTTGCAGTACCTGACTTCCCTTGGCATTCAGTCTCTGGTCCAGCAGGGGGCAACGCAGGGTAAGATGGCACACAAGCTGATGGATGCCCTGAAGGACACAGACATCCTGCACTGGAAGAACAGCCTGTCGGAGCTCATCGAGATCAGCCTGGCTCAGACCACGTCCATATGGAGGATGTATGGCAAGAGGTCAGGCTCACCCTGTGGCCCCCCACCATATGGGTGTCAGCTCTGTTTACTGTATATGACGACAGACGGAACTTTGACATGCAATCTACTCCCCATTCAGTCCCACCATTATTTACTGTTTGGATACATGGTTTAAAGGTGCAGTGTGTAAGATTTGTTGACATGTACAGGTGAAGTTGCATATTGTGTCCATCACCTCACCGTTCCCAGTCGAACATGCAGGAGAACCTATCGTAACCCTCAGTTGTCATTAAAGCTCAAAAGATGTCCACTCTGGGCTACTGTAAAAACATGCTCCTGGCATAAATATACATCAAAGGGTTAATTTTAGGGTTATGCAAAAAGCAAGTCATACATTGGTATGATTTTACATTTGTAAAAAATGTCTATGTAATTGTTTTGTAATTCTATTTCTAAATGTGGAAATGAAAAAAATGGCCCCAAAATCGTACACACTGCACCTTTAACACCTGGGATTGTTTGCTCATGTACGACCTCATAAAGACAGTGGCTGTAGATGACCGGGACGTTGTCGTCATTACATTACTATGCCGCCCCCCCCCCCCCACCCCCCACTCTGTTGTAGCACCATGGCCCTTCAGCAGGCACAGCTGCTCCTCAACATGAGCAGCCTGGAGCCGGTCAACTTCGGGGTCCAGCAGAACAACACGGAGGCCTTCACTGTGGCTTTCTGCCACCTGGCCGAGCTTCACGCTGAGCAGGTAACACATTTGATTAATGCGCGTCCATTAGTGAGTTGGCCCAACCCTGCAGGAAAGCACTAAACAGTGATCATGTCGGCTCCTGAGAGGAGTTCGCCTCGCTTCTCTTTGTCTCATATGCCACCGTCTCTGTCTCAGGGCCTGTACGCTGCAGTGTCAGAGATTCTCCAGCATCTGAAGGAACAGTTTCCTCCTCATACACAGAATGCAAAGGTGCGCTCTCTGGAATGTGGTGTTCAGTGTTGCTTTTCAGACTGAAGTTTGGAAAATCAGGAAAACGGCAGAAGAGATGAGATGGTGTTTGCGGATCTGTACCTGTGATGTTTGTTGTTGCAGACCCACACAACAACCCACAGAGAGGACCCACTCCCCATGTAAATACACAATAATGGGGTCATTTGAGGGTAATGCAGGGAAAAATGAAAGATTTAGGTGATTTTGAATTCATTAAAATGTCAGCATGTAATTGTTTTATAATATTTTTAGAAGTGACAGAAATGACCGAAATCGTACACACTGTACCTTTAAGATTTGGTACATTTTCTTAGTTTTCCTTTTTTTTTGTTAACTTTGTTTAGAGTCCTTTAGATATGTGAGATACAAAACAATTCAACTTCATTGATCTGAAATGCAACTTGTTTTAGCAGAGGCAAGACACACAGCGCAAAAACATTTACACCAACGAAATAAATAAAACCAGCATAGATCAATACTAATCGTATATTGTGTAGGATTTTGATATCTTAGTGGTGAAGTCCATCTCACTCAGTTAGTCATTGCTTTATGCTTCATTTCTGACAATTAAAATGGAAATAATTCAATCATATACCCTCTGCTTTAATTTGACATACTTGTTTATCTCGCCTTGTGTGAACTTTGGATGCGGTCAGGTTACTAGACTAGAGGTCTGCATGATGGACCATTTTGCCCCTCCATGTCTTTACAGAACCCCAGAATGGGCAAACGAAAGAGCGTTTGAGTTTTGATAGTAACTGGAGGTCACAGTAGGTTCTCCTTCATGCTTTGAGGTGGGATGAAGGGAGTTCAGCAGCAACCTACTCTATGTACCATCAATTCTGATGAAATGTGTTGTAACTTATTAACTACCAAGATACCAATATGTGGATGACTGGAGCGTTTTGAGACTGAGTCATTCTGTACTTGAGGATTCTTTGTTGTGTGATGCATGATGGATTAGCTGTTTATTTTCTGCTTCAGCTTTGGATGCTGTGTGACCTTAAAATCCAGTTCGAGAGACACATGAACGAAGGAAAGTTCCATCTAGCCGAGCCGCTCGTCACAGCCGTCTCTGCCTTAAACAAAACTGAGGGTCTCTATAGGTAACACAGAGGCACAAGTCCTCTGCTCTGATGTGATCAATGTCCCATTCGCACTTGCTGTTCGTGCTGCAGCAGTAACCCTGTAACTTTGTTGACAGGAAAGCTCAAGTTCTTAAGGCTCTGAACCGCAGCACGGAGGCGTACGGCATCTTGCAGCGGCTGCAGGTTCACTGCGAGAAGACAAAATGCACAGAAATGATCATCAAGTGAGAGACGCACTCACCCAGCATCGCATCTCAATTATCTCAAACATCCGATAGTAAAAATAGACATGATTCCATCTTTCTTTCATCCACATCCGTGACTATTTGTGTCTCATCCCATCACAGAGTGATGCTGGCCACAGCTGAGCTCCACTGGGGGTCGTCGGGCTTCTCCACAGCTCTGCCTCTCCTCCTGCAGGCGCTGTCCTTGGCCAGACAGCACCACCTTCAGTCCCTGGCCTCAGAAACCATCCTTCACCTGGCCTTCACGCAGGTCAGACACCACACAGACACGCACCTCACTTTGTAATGCAGACCACAGCAGCCGTTACCTTCAGCGTGGCTGCTCTGTGGGCAAACGGAGGGGGTACGTACGTGTGTGGTTTATTCATTGTCTCTGCTTCTCTTGCAAGAACAAGAATCTTCTTGTACATAAGTCTCATCTTTACCAACCTTGCCAACTGTACTTTTTTCACACAGATTTTTTTCCATTTACATCGCATTTGTTAAAGGTGCTCTAGGGAAACTTTCTGGGGGCTAGAATCCCAGTTTAATTCCAGTAACTGAACAGACTCAGGCAAACATAGACGATCCTCAACTTAATCAGCTTGTGCCCAGCTGTTTCAAGTGACACTGTTGAAATGACGTGAAAAAATGTACATTTTCATTTCACATAAAACCTTTTATTTGATCGTTTATTATAAATATGTCTGATTGATCTGTGAAATATCTAACCTGTATAACATTGCTAGTATGACTTTGATGACAATAGGAATCGCTGCCTATTTATAATCTATAGAACGATAAGATGAATGAGAAGTGTAGATAGATGAAAAAGATCGTCATTTGTTTGGGTGGACAGTTTCACATCCTAGTATCAATACCCCAATAATTCCTGTCTGTTGAGTTGGAATTTAAACCTCCTGTATCATGAGACTCTTTGTAGCTGTGTATTTATGTGTCTTTACAGGTTTTAACATGGTATTCTTTCCTCTCCTCTCCTCTCCTCTCTGCAGCTGATGCTGGGTGTTCCTGAGCAGGCTCTGAGTGTGCTGCAGGAAGCCATCGAGCCCGTCCTCGCCCACGGAGCCGTCATGGATAAAGGTCGAGCCCTGCTGCTGACAGCACGCTGTCAGATGGCCGTGGCTGGGTTCAGGCCAAACAGACAAGGGCAATCACGTAACAGCCTCACCCCGACTCTGATGCGTATCTTACAGCTCTGTGCGGTTTGTTCATTCACATTCTCACATATGATCTGTTTCCCTGACAGATTTGCCATTGGTGGTTTTGGCCGTGGACACGCTCAACGAGGCCGCGGCATACTTTTCCAAGCTGAGCTGTAAAGAGCGACTCCGGGACGTCCATTACCTGCAGGCCCAGCTCCACCACTCGCTGGGACAGTTCGCACAGCGCAACAAAAGTGCCATGCTTTTCCGGCTGCTGGACCAGGAGCTGCAGTCACCGGCGCCACCAGTCTCCATGCAGCTCTAACAGATTAGTATTCCTCAATTCCTCAACTAGATTGTTTCAACTGCTTAACAAGACACCACCTGTCTCAGTGGCTGAGTTGAGTCACTTCAATTACACCACTAGATGGCAGCACATGTCTCTCTTTGTCAGCTCTAAAACCTTCCTTTCATTAAATCATTGAACCGCTGGCAATAGTGGAATTCATTGTCTCATTGAACAGGACAGTGTCGGCAGTCATAAATCAGAAACATTGTCTCCACCTGTCTTTCATTTAAAGGTGCAGTGTGTACGATTTTGGCCATTTTTGTTTCTTCTAAAAATGATTTCAAAACAAGTATTAATATTTTCATGAATTTTTTTTTTTTTTTTACATTACCCTTAAATGAGCCAATTAATGTATGTTTACAAAAGGAGCAGTAGCCCAGAGTGGACATACTAAACATCTTTTGATTTTTAATGACAACTGAAGTCTACCATAGGTCACCATAGCTCCATGCTCTGAAAGGTGAGGGTGAGGTGATGGATACAACATCCACCTTCACCTCTAGATGTCACCAAATCTTACACACTTAATCACTTCCACCACAGTGATAGTTCAGGTGTAGCTTGACAGACACTTTTCACAGATAAGTTTATCGGGAGCTGTCGCAGCCTCGCTGATTTACCCGCGGCGTTCTTTGATGAATGAGGGTAATATCACCATTAGCTGCGAGATGAATGTGTTTCAGTGGCCTGGAAGATTCATATTCCTCCATGAGAATACTGATGATGGGAGAATCAGAGGGGAGAGATAGCGTGATGACAAGGTAACAGACCCGCGGTGACATATTCACTGATACTGTATCTGTATTCCACTTATGTCTGACAGGATTGAAATGATGATGTTACTGTGAGGACGACCTGTTTTGTCTTATTTTGCTCACCGCTTGATTTGACACGGGTATAGTGAGAGTTATAGCTGCAGCTGGTAATCTGTGGGCTACAGTTTAGTTTAAAGGTACAGTGTGTCGGTAGTGACAGCTAGTGGTGACAATGCTTGCAGAAGCTGAAAGATGTGGATATAAAGAGTTCTTCACAGGCTTGTGTAAACAACTCTTCATATATACTTCAATCAGGCTATTATACTTGTGGTGGACATTTTAAGGGATCACTATTATTTTATTCTTGTGTTGTACTAAATCTCCTTATCTGAGTGAGAGTCTCCCTTTGGGGAGGCTCTCACGTAAACCCCCTCCTCTCAGAGATCACAGATGGTTAACCCTTGCAGGGACGCAGACAATGGAGTCGTCTGCATTTGTTGACTGAGCAAGATGTTGCAGCTGATTTGTTTATTGCCTGAGTAGGAAACTCTTGGGTGTGACAGATGTCCACCTGAGACCCTGAGAGGAGGAAGATAAGAAGGGGCTGAAATCTGTGTTCAGGGGGCATTTACTCAAAAGATTCTGTGCTGCGTGGTTCTGTGTGGTGTTTCCTCTCTGGCCAGAGAATACACTTTGATGCATTCCACTTCTTCAGTCTTTTTCCTTGACTCCAGGCAGAAAGAAAATGTCCGCAACATACTCATCAAATTAACTTATTAATAATTTAAACTCCATTTCAGCTTCATTTTACACACTGGACCTTTAAAATAACTTGTTATCTAGATGTTTTGGATTGTGATCATTCTCTGAGGTGTGATGGGAATCTGTTGGGGCCTGTTTACCGTCTGTGCCGGCCCCCTGAATCATCCTGTTGAGCAAGTTTAAAATGTATGTTTGGTTTCCTGTCTTCTTCAGTATAAACACAGAAATGACTGCCGTGTGTCGTAATAGCTGGCCTGTTTTCAATGTAAATATCACATAGGTCAAGTGATACCCCCCCAGCTCACACTAGCGGGGGGCTTGATAACAGAAAACTGAGCAGAGGATGTGAGTCGGGTCACAGGGTCACTCTGAAGTAAACGGACACAATCATGCCCCTGTATCTGGAGATAAGGGCATGTTTGTGTTAACATAGAGCAGAGCTGACTCATCACTCCCTGCTTGTACCCCAAGAGTTAATGAGATGAGCTGCAGTGAGATTTAAATCCCCAATCATCATCTGTCATGTTTTTTCAAATTAATGCTTTCAAATCATCAAAAACAAGATGGAGGAAGGTTTTTATGTCAACAACAGAAAGACGACATTTTGGAAATTGAGACCTTACACAAATGTGATGAAGCACTCTCATCGTTGCCGGTGCTTGGTTTCTCATTTTCTCAAAGAGCAGAGTGGAGGTATTTACTGAAAGCTGATTGGAGTTCACTCAATAAAATGTCCTCCTCTGAGCTTATCAAGGACGCATTAAGTCATTTAGTTTCTTATTTAGAGCTGAAAATGTTGCGAGTGTAGTTAATCAACATTTAGGCTTATCATCAAGAAAAATGCCAAGTATTGACTGGAAATCACATATTAATAGTCAATGTCACTGACACACTCATGGACATGAGTGTGTCCAATGAAATAGATACAGCATTGGGGGCGGAGCCTAATTCTTTCCAATGACAGCTGCTCACTGCACACTCGGCTATACTTCTGTATTTGTAGTTCCACACAGTGCAGCCCACGGAGCAGGCACACCAGTATCTTGGGGGCAGCTAAGGCTGGGGGGGGGGGGGGGGGGCCTTGGGCAAGGGGGGGGGGGGGGTCCTTGGGCAAGACACTGAATCCCACATTGTCCCATGCACTTATAGGTACAAAGTGCCATAAATACATGCACAGTGTGAATGTATGTGTGACTGGGTGAATGTGAGGTGCTTTGAGGGGTCTTCAAGACTTGATATGCCATTTACCATTTTCCCTCCATGCGGCTCTGAAACCTCTCCATTGTAATGTTAAGAAAGATAAGACAACAATAGACCAACGGGTGGATTTTTAACCTGAAGAAGATAATGATTCTTGTGACAGATGTGTGAATAATCAACTAAGGTAGTTGACGTGTCTCAAAATTAGGAATCCCCTGATGTGAAGTTGAACATGTCTTGCAAACCATGTCTTTTTGCATCAAATCTCGAAGGACTTCCTGTCTTGATGAAGTCTCTCTGGCACTCCCTGTGAACATTGTGAAAATGGGAACTTAAATATGGATTTATACTGAAAAACGATTGTCCGGTAAACCCTTTTCTAACTGGACATCATTTGAACATGGATATTTTATAAGAACTTGAGATATAAATTGCAATGAATTTGAAGTAAAAAAAAAAACTTCTGTGTCAGTCAGGTGGAGCCAGTGCAGCTTAGAAATCACATTTTCCCACGAGAGAAAATTGAAAGAAAATGTTCCACGTTGAATATTCACCAGTTGTCTATATTTCACATATTATTATACATAACAGTGAACAGGCATCAGAGCCACAGTGAAGGAAGACACTGGTGTGTCGGCTGCACGACGTGGAAGTACAAACGGGATGATTCCTATGCACTTTATGCGCCTGTGAGCAGCCTTTATCTGAAGTATTGAGTCTTTGTGATGCAGCCTGGGTTAAATATCCACAACTGGAAGAAAACATGATTAAGCACAAATTCAAAATGTCTGGATTTGGAGCCTAACCATCGAGCACAGAGACGGGACAGTTTCTCTGGTAAAAAATATAACATTTTTGTTCAAAATGTTTAATAACAAGCATGGCAACAAACATGGCATAGGAACAATGCATGTTTAGAAAAATATATCTGCAAATGTATTTTATAGAATACACTATACATCCACGTGACCTCTACTCGATATTAAACATTTACAATCCAGTTTGACTAGAGAGCGACGGGAGGAAATGGCACAGTCGGGCTCTGTGGAGTGATGATGATGAAGATGTCACCATCAGCTGCAGCAGGAGGAAGATGTAGGTCAAACCTGAGGTGAACTTACTTTTGAACTGTTGGATGCTCGTCGGTCTATAACCCAACCCCTCGTCCTTTTTCCTTTAGACAATAAAAGAAATGAACATTGACAATCTACAGCCACTCGGATTGTTCCCTAAATCACAGTGATACTATGACAGTGTGTTTTGTTTTCACCTAAATGTACTTATTTTTATTCATTTCCCTCACCAGTGTCCAGTAGTGATGATACAGGAGTCAGTCTAGGTGCAACCTCTCATTTTACTTGAAAAACACAAAATGAATGCCAAAGTAAAGAGTCAGGATGAATGGTCGAGTTGAAGTAAATGAGATGTTGTTGAGTCACTTTCTAAATGTGGGAGAAGGATTGTCTGCTGTGTGTCCGTAGCTTCAACGCTGCTCGGCTCTTGTTTACTGCGGCTCAGTCCCAGTGTCTTTGAGAGAGAGAGCGAGAGAATATGCCCGAGTCCGGAGCTCAGTATCCCGCCGGGTAGCCTCCTTTCCTGGGGTCGGACTCGGCACACAGGCGCTCTCCCTGCCTCACCACCGCCTGCACCACCGAGTCTGGAGTCCTCAGCAGCTGCGTCACGTGGTTCTTCTGGACCAGACCCTCCAGCACACTCTGCCAAGGTATCATCACACACACACACACACACACACACACACATTAAGATTCATGTGTATGAGGTTGAGGTGATGCTGCTGAAGTCAATGATGTGCTGGTCTTTGGAGTGAGTTTCTATCTTCAACATGGATCTTTAACACGTGACACAGGCCATGTGTGTCACACCAGTGAGCAAACGTTCTTGATACCCAGAGATGGACCCGTGTTTGTTTTCAGTGACTCCCCTGCCATGTTCATCCCATTCATCTTCTTCTGGATGAGGATTGAAGCCCTGTGCTAATACTATCAACATGCAAGCGTGCTAACATTAGTCTGAGAGGAGTTTTGATTCTTTGATTCTTGTTGATTGTTTATGCATTTAGAGGTGTTATCATAGACTTGAAGTATCGAATTCAATAGGAAATGCAGCATAATCCCAAATTTTGAGCATAATCCCAAATCCTCCATGTGTAATGCGCAGTTTTTAGGAGGTAGTGATATCTTGTGGTGACAATAATGAAGCAATTCATACATCTAAGTGATTATATTCTGTTGCTGTCAATAGAAACTGGAAACTTTTTAATGTGCATATGCCTTTAATTGTCATGTGGACATGCGCCGTATGGTAGGAAATCTTTAATCTCAACTTTGCATTTACAATTTATTGTACAATTGTATCTAAATTAGCATGAAATGACGGATGACTTTGTAAATCAGCGGTGCCCCTGAAGTGTGTCCCACCTTCTCAAAGCCCTGCTCCACCACTGTCATGTTTGGGTTGAGCTGGTTGTGAACCCGCGGCTCCGTCACAGCTTTCTTGAGGTCGTAGTTGAAGAACAAGGAGTTCAGGATGACCTGTTTACACACAGATGTCAGATAGTTCAACTGTGTGTGTGTGTGTGTGAAATGGAGATGAATGAGTCAGACTCACTAAAGCAGTGGCTGTGGTGATTTTAGTGCCTCCAGATGCTCCGACAACCATCTTCACTCTGTTCTCCTTGTCAAAGATGATCGTGGGACACATGGATGACAGCGGCCTCTTGCCTGCCAACACATTAACACAATGAGACTGTTGCAGACGCAGGGTTCACCTGTTTGTTGTTTCAGAGCAGCGGTGAGGCACAGGGTCAGGTTGGAAATGAGTTTGTGGCTTTAAGATGGAGAAAGAGGAGGAGGAGGAGGAGGCTGTCTGTGAGAGCTGAAGGTGTCGGAGCTCCTGACAATGACAAATGCTTGAGCAAGTGAAAGGCTGTTGGAAAAATTCCCTTTGCGTCCTCCTCACCAAAGGAAGCATTAAGAAACATCTTTGTGACTATGGAAACAAGTGGTTCTGCTCCACTCCACCATCCATCACAAACACAGCCCCCCCCCCCCCCCCCCCCCCCCCCCCCCCCCCGCCCACCCCCCCCCCCCCGCCCCCCCCCTCTGAACCAGAGGGTCGTTGGTAAAGCATGATAACTCAGTGCAGCCACACCTGGTTGAATGAAGTTGTTGGGTGACGGAGGGATTCCAAACCCGTTGGTCATGTGCGGAGAGCTGAAGTCGTCCATCTCGTCGTTAAAGATGATCCCGGTCGATCGAGACATGACTTTGGAGCCGAAACTGGGGAAAGGAGACACTTGTTTTTGCGAACCAACGCACAACATGACCGTGTCAAAGGAGATTCTCTGAAGACCTGACGTCTTACTACAGGTTGATGGTGCTGGTGGCGGCCACTGCGCTCCCGTCCTCTGCGATCACCGACAGGTGAGCCGTGCCGTGGTTGTCCGGGACAAAGTAGTCGGGCTCGTAGTAGTTGTCCGGGTGGGTGGTGTCATCTGTGATTTTACTTCTGATGCCGTTGGCAAAGTAGTCTGAGGTCATGTTGTGGATGAGCTGAGGAGAGAACAACAAGTCAGTCGTGAGCACCATGAATGTTCAACAACACCAGATACAAAAACACTGTCCCGTGTGTCCTCCCAGTGGATCTGTTGTGGTTTACAACGTAGTTTACATGGCCAAGTGTTGAATTGTTTTATTTCTATTACGTATTTGAACCACGGACTTGTTCGTTAAATCCCGTGGACTCACCGCCTGCGGGAAAGATCGAATAGGGTCAGATGCAGTGTGACTCTGGTGTGAGTGACAGCTGCTGCCTCCCGACCCCATCTTGGATGAGAGGTTGATAATGTAATGCTAGTTTATTTTGCACAGTTCATTTGGTTGGTATGAAGAATAGAAGAATAATGGTGATCGTTGATGCATGATGGTGATACTGATAATGATATGGATCATATTAATGATGATAATTAATGTGTTACATATACGTATACATGTGCACATGTAAACAATATATCCATATATGCTCTTATACATATACATACTTGGTATATGTATACACATGCACATATAAACATATAAAAACACCCATATGTTATGATATATACATAGAGGCAAGTGTACATAAATATCTACATGTAAGTAGTGCACATACATATACACACACCTACATACACATGAACATATCCACAAAATATCAACAAGAACAAGAAACACGGTGCATGTATAGTGCATGTAGTTTCCACAGAATCTCTGGTTTGTTGGAGGTTGTCTTTGAGCAGATGGAAATTGGTAAAACAGCTGACTCATTTGCATCATGTTGAATAATCAGCATTGTCCTTATCTGCACTAAGAAGGGTTGCACTCAATTTCGTTGTGCTCCTACAAGGACAATAAAGACATTCTATTCCATGAAAACATGAGATATTTCGAACCATTTTTGTCATTTTGATAGAAAACTGTGATCTGACAGTAAAGTTAGATGATCTGTAGCATTAAGACTCACATCAGTGATGTTGAGATAGCGGGGGTCTCCGAGTCTGCTCCTCTTGGCGTAAGCGAATCGAAAAGCCTCCACGATACGATGATACGTCAGAGTCTTCTTCTCCGCTGTGGAGACACTCGTGTCAGAGAAGTTGTAACCTACAAAAAGATGCAATGCAGAACAGAACAGTCATGGAGAGAGTAAACAAAGAAATGCGTTCTGTCTGTGGCAGGGCCGTACTTGTCCAGTGTGTGTAGGATTTAACTAATGTTTGATAGGGAACCTATGGTCACCCTCCGTTACCATCAAAACTCAAAAGGCATTAAGTTTGTCCATTCTGGACATATGTACAAACTTAGTGGTGGAACATGGTGGCATTTACAGCCGAGGTTCTCGACTGGTCTGGCTTCGGGACCCACTCCTTAATGACGAGTTGGGACACAAATCGAGGAAAATGTTCAGTTTCTGAAATGTCTCATCAGTCTTAGAAAAAATGACTGAAAAATCCTCTTTAAAAAAAAACCAGGATTTTCTTCTAGTCAAAGGCCCAAGACCCACAGAAAACAGTTATGCGATCCGCTTTTGGGTTGCGGCCCACCAGTTGAGGATCACTGCTGTTATTGAAGGAGAATGAAATCAACAATTCATATATTAAGGTGATTATACACTCATGAAAACATTATTACATGTCTCGCAGTGGATTCATTTTTACAAACACGACGAGCCTTTAAACACAAAGTTGGATTAAAACACTGAGTCACAGATGAACATGTTGAATTTTATACCTAATGTGTAATTCATGGTGCCTCTTTCTATTTAAAGCCTGACTAAAGCGTGAGTGTGTGGGAGCAGATGGTCAATCGATGGTGAATTCAATCTGGAGAGCAGAAGCAGGCGGCCGCTCTTCTCTCTGGCAGAGGAGGAGTTCAGGGACGACCCAGGGAAACCTGACATCTTTTCTCCTGCATGGCTGCGCAGACACGGGGCACAGCTGCTCACTCACCATCCACTATGTTGAGAATGAGTGCCAGCACAGGGCCACTGGAGGGGGCGTCTGGGACATGCATGGTGTATTCCCCCACGTTCAGCTTCAGAGGGTTTTCGTTCAGCACCGGCTGGTACTCCAGCAAATCATCCAGGGTGATGATGCCACCTGGAGTGGAAACAGAATGGATGGGTGTGAATTTAGAATCAGTCCTCTGGTTTGTTGTAGCTCGGTCCTGATCCAGTTCAACGTGTACACATTTGAATATTTCTTAAATGGATACAATGACAGACACTGAGACCTGCAGCCTGAATGTCCTCCACGATTCTCTGAGCCATCGATCCGTTATAAAAGACATCAGGCCCCTCCTCTGCTATCCTCTGGTACGTGTCGGCCAGCTTTGGGAATCTGATGATGTCGTTTTCCTTCAGGATGTTTTTTTGGGAATCACAAAATATCTCACTGCAAGACAAGAAAGAGAAGACAGATCAGTGAAATCTCTACGCCATGAATACAATGTCTCACTGAAGAGCCTCACACGAAACGGATTTGTTAAGGCCCACAAAAAATGCAACAAAACAATGAAGGACTGACATTTTCATAATCACCTCAATGTTTTATTTTTTTCCATTACCCTTAAATGAGCCCATTATAGTATATTTACATGAGGAGCAGGTCCTCTCTATGGAGGCCGCCATGTTTTCTCCGTAGCCCGCTGTGGACATTCTAAACATCTTTTTCGCTGTAAGATACTGGACGAATTGTTGAGCTACGTCAAGGTCACGATCGTACGACAGAGCAGCAGAGTCGTTGGAGTCGCTTGTCTCTGCCCTTCATCTCGGCTTGTATTTCCTTGTCATGCTTCCTCCTCACCACATGTTGGCGTCTCCTTGTATGGACTCCTTGCTCTTGAGGATGGCGTGGGCCAGAGCCTTTCCTATGGGGAAACCATGGCGAGCCAAGGCGATGCTGGGCTCAAACAGCTCCTTCCACGGCAGCCGGCCATGCCGCTTGTGTGCCATCTCGTAACCACGGATCTCGCCGGGAATGGCTATGGACAATCCACCTGTCGTGTAGGAAGAGCCACAACACGGAGATGAATTTAACAAGCTCTGTCTCCTGTCAGACACGCAGAAACCTCTACAGACACACTGTGCTGCATCCAGGTAGATGTGTTTTGTTCTTTTGTGAGCGGCTGCAGACACAAGTGGAAAAGGCAAGACGCCATTTGAGCGAGGACACTTGAGAGGAGCTGTGACCAGAATATGTAGTATCCTGTCTAAATCCCTCTGCTGCCTCCAGAGATGGAGCACAGTGGCTTTAACACACAACTCAATAAAGTCAGATCTGCATTGAGTGAACCTCCCTCTCTCCATGTGGCTGGGAAACACTCCAGCAGCTCGCCGCCTGTTGCTACCTGTACGGGAAAGCTTGGTGTTGTTGCCAAACATGTCTTCGGTGGCGTTCATGGGCGCCGTCTCTCTGGCGTCGATGGTTTCCACCTTTCCTGTTGGGCAGGAAATGAGGACAGATTGATGACTTTGGCACGGCCAGCTTTATTTATTTATTTTCATAACCGGTCCTCTCCTGCATTTTGGTAGTATTGGAAGCCAGATTATGCCTGACAGATTTTAGTCTTCCCATGATCATGTACACTTCACACCATAGGTCATCAACCATTTGAGATAGAGAGACAATTCAGACGGTTCCTGAAAGAAGAAGATATCAGCTTTACGTCGTTGTCTGGGATGTGATGGTAGCAAAAAGCAAGATACAGCTGTCAGAACACAGACAAAATAACATGGGTATGTTGCAAATTTGCAACAACAGGCAAAAACGCTTCAAGGGACCACACCTCCCTTATTTGTTTGAATAATTTCATCATGCTTTTGTATTTACTTGTGTGTTGTGAGTGAGGTTAACAGGCTGGATGGAGCACAGGGATGAGAGGAAGAGAAACAAAGAATAGTAAGGGTTGGGGGAGGAGGGGGTGGATAGAGAGAGAGGAGGGAGAGAAACCACTTCTACACAGCATTGACTATTAGAAATATACATGAAAACGAACAATTGTCAGGACCTATACAATAGATACCATCACCAACAACGGGTACTTGCAACAGCATAAATATCGGCATCAATAGCTCTAAAGTTGTCGGGTTGCGAATTGTGTGAATGTACGCATCGCATTTGTAAGTATTGCACAATGAGGGAAATAAATGCATAAATAGATACATAAGAAAGAAGCAGGAACAAAAGAAAATGATAGTAATGAGTAAATAGAAAAATAAAAGGAAAAGGGGGCTGGTAGAAGCCCCCATGGCAAAGCAGTCAGACAGGTTTAGGGTTAGGCTTAGGGTTAGGGCATGCATGATATACCAGTGAGTGTCTGCGGTGGGGGGGGGTTCGGACGGTGATGCACGCTCACCTGTGGAGGCGTTGTAGATGACGAGGAACAGGCCTCCACCGATGCCCATGCTGTGGGCGTTCAACAGACCCACACACAGCAAGGCGGCAATGGAGGCGTCCACGGCGGAGCCATTTCTCTTCAAGATGTCTCTGGAAACAAAAGGTTTTTTCACTCATCCACACACGGACGACAAAAAGTTTTGCAGCTGTGTGTGTGAGTGTGTGTGCGTTTCCTCTCACCTCCCCACTTCCGAACATGTCCCAGCATCAGCAGCCACAGCAGCCCTGGAGTAGAAATGGTCTGAGGTGGGAGGCGTGTTCTTCTTCCCCAGCCCCATGAAGACCCCCAGGAACAGGCTGACTGCAGCCACCAGGAGAACCACCAGGCCGGCAATCAGGGGCTTCCCAACCATTTTTCTGCTCAATCAACACAAACACACAGAACAGTGAGACAAGACCCGCTCGGCTCAAACAGCTCACACACGTCTGCCCCTCACCACTCACTGTCATCACTGAGGCCGAACCCTGAGCCACCATAAAGAAGTGAGAGAAGACAAGGGACTCACCTTTCGCTGTGTTTGCTCAGAACAAAGAGACAGAAGAGAAGAGTGTGCTCAGTGTGTGACGCCTTGTGTGGGAGCCCTGGTTACCTATCTATGACATCACGTTGTTTTTTTGGGGATAATAAGCATGTGCCTCGTGTGCTTGTTTTAGGTCTGTAAGTTACAGGTGTGGAGCGAGGGGCGGCTGCGGCCCGGTCGGTAGAGCAGTTGCCTTTGGAAGCGATGGTGGCCGGTTCAAATCCACCTTTAGACAGGCTGCGGTGTCACTGGCCCAAGATGCTCTGGCAGAAATACCCTGCAACCCAGTTCATTGGATAAGCGGATGAAGATGACATGACATGACAGGTCTGAACCCCCGACTATATATAAAGATGGACGTAAACATCGGCCCAGCTGTTAGTCAAGAGGCCACGCCCCTTATTTATGCACAATTTCAAACGTACAATTTTTTTATATGAGCAAGTAAAAAAAATCACCCCCTTGTACAGTTGTCATAAGAAAACATGTGACTGGTTGAGACCAAAACTGTAGTTTGTACGTTGGCCATTTTAACATGAGAGTTTTGCTCTCTTTTGGAGTCTGCCTCCAGTGGCCACCCAGTGAACTGCAGGTTTTTCCACTTCCTCATGTCCCTTACCCGCCTGCGTCGGGGGTAGCCCCTCAGAGGAGAGTGACGGTGGGAGGGCAAAGATCATGGCAGCAAGTGCTGGTTGATTCAGTGGAGCAAGAAACAACATTTGACATAAAACTTCTCCTTTAAATCGCCAGAAAACTTAAGACAACTAATTTTTTTATTGGAACGCACACAGAACTCATCAAAGGGCAGATGACGGAGAACTCTGACTCCTCTCAGGAGTGAAACTCTCAAGCTGGTCTCTCCCTATTGGCTCTGGTCTCGACCCGGCACCTTCACCAAAGTGAAGAGGAGAGCACTCTGTTTACAAATGCAGTCGGCATCCAGCCCTGACTCTGGGGAATCTGTGTGATTGGCTGGGCCGCCTGCCGCCCTCTCCGTGCTCGCTAACCCTGTCTCAGGCTATTTGGCTTATTCCACTGGCATCCTCACTCTGATTGAGATGCCCGAGCCCCCGTCCGTCCCTGCCATGCATTTCCAAGCCGGCGGCGGCGTGGACGCGCGGCCATCCCTCTGTGGTTACGGCTAATAAGGTGTGCACGGGCGGCCGTCGCTGCGTGGGCCATGCTGATGAGGCTCTGTGGGCGGAGCCTGTGGGCTGCTGCGGCTAAATCTAATAACCGCTATCCTGTTCTGGATCTCCCAGGTTCAGAGCCGCCCTCAGGATGTGAGTTTATTTAATGGACAGAGCTGATTTATGGCGGAAGAGGACATTACTTATCTGTTTGTTGTGCATCACAGTAACGGCCTCCCCTCAGTGTCAGTGGCCACATCAGTGTCAGTGCATGGAAGGTGTTTAATGAAATATCAGCTACTGTGGGTTTTTATTGTTATTCTAAGACTTTATGGGTGAACAGGTTCACCTCCCATCGTCTCAATGCAATAGAGGGGGAGGAGGGCTGAGGGGGGGGGGGTTGGGGGGGGGGGGGGGGGGGGTGCTGGCCC
>JAFBJT010108337.1:21890-55527 GCA_016785325.1 Chascanopsetta lugubris
AGAGCAGGGACAAGGTGGTGAGAACACACACACTTTTCACACTCTTCTCGTCTTGAACCAGCTGCACAATATTTTTTTTACATGCAAGTTCAGTTTAATCAGCCCACCTGGATGGAGGTGAGTATGGATGACACATCATACGTGGGGCTCCAGCGATTCTGAAGGATGTCTAAACATATACTTCCATCTGCATAAACTGGAAAACAAACAGGACAAAAAGAGATAAACATCAGAACCCATGTCTCTGTATGTACACCCATGTGACTACAATGCTGTACTGCCAAATTGGAAGTTTACACAAGTTGCAGACAGAATGTTCCGTTTATAGTTTTTCATATATACGACAAAATTAGGTGGGATTAGACCTAAGCACCAACGGCCACTTGTGTATTAATACAAATGAACCATCTGGAAGAGTTTTTAAAAAACCCACACATGAGACCAGTCGCAAACTCAAAGATTCGGATGGTTTCATTTCTTTAGGTAGAAGAGGACTTCATTATTATTCCAAAATGGCTGCCATCACAAAGGACCTGCAGTTATACATATTAAAGGGATCAATCTAGGGAAATAAAGACTATTTCTATTTCTGCATTAGGTTAACATGAGCAGAAAACACTGTTTATGCAGTCTTAATGAGACTATTGTCTATGACAGTTTAATGTTTGTCATGTCATGTCGCTGGTGTCCACTTGAATGCCTCTCCCCAGATAAACATCTATAGCTTTAGATCAAGTACACACACTGCACAGAGCGAGTCCACAATAAATCAAATGGGCTTGTGATGTGATTGAATAGGCAAAGTGCGACACAAATCAATCGGACTTTGTAACAAGCAGAACGTTTCTCAAGCTTAGACGAAACTTTGCTTTGAATTCAAATCTATTATTAAACCTTCACACGCCCATTCAGCCTGTGGGGCCCAACTGAAGTGGTCTTGTGAATTCAAAATAATAATAAGAGGAAACTCTGAAAGAGGAGGAAATGAGGGACTTTCAAACTACAGATAATAGAGGCACAAACGGCGCTGGTTTCCAAGCACCGTGTACGTCATACACTAGCAAATGTCAGCTGGAGAGGTTGGGTTTTAATGACGCATAGTGTTCCCTTTTTTAAATACATGACTGAAATAAGTTTGAGCGTGTGTGTGTGTGTGTGTGTGTGTGTCGGGATCACTCACCATTTGGGTGAAACATTCTGGACACAAACCGAACTGTGGGAGGCTTGTTTGGGTACTCCTCAGAAAACTCTATCAGAAGCTTAAACGTTCCTGCGGCGACACACGGGAAGAAAAAGAGGGGGACGATAAAGTGTGCGTTGAGGCGTTCACAGAAACCATTTTGTGAAGGGAACACAGGTGTGAAGGATCGATGGGGTGGGGGTGGGGGTGGGGGGGTCACACACAAAGCGAGAGAAATAATCACGTTACTAAAAATAGCAGCGGCTCGACTAGGAAGAGAAGCTAATCCCTCACTGGTGTGTGGATGTGGACTGCTGGCAAAGAGAGGGAGAGAACAACAAGCAGGAAAAGGACCAGCGAGGGAATACTGTTACTGCTGAGTCTGCACTTCTATTGCCTGTCCACAGTCGTACGTAATTACAAGCTAAAGAAGTGGGTGTATAATAATGATGAACGAGTGTCTCGTGTGTGAAAACGGCAAGTTTCAGTTTTTGAAATAAAGGGGATTGGTGATGATTAAAAGGTGTAGTACGCAGGATTTCCCAGAAAAAGCTTAAAAGTCACACAAAGGTAATCCTAAATCATCTTTAGTCAGCCACAAGAGGCTTGTGGTGGTGTAATCATCTGCAGAGGTGCTGCTTTCCTCCTGTATACTCTCACGGTATAATTGTTGTGCTGTATGTGTGCGCATGGGGTGTGTGTTTCAGGTTGCAGTGCCTTGGATTTGTCGCTCAAATGATCCTACTAATGTTTTTGGGCACTTGGTGTGTTGACAAATACCAATGAACACACCTCGCACATGACCAACAACAATCAACAGCAGTGGGAGCATGTAAACATCAATACACGGAAAAAAGATAGAAAGACAAATGAAAACAACAACCAAATTTGCCGAATCGTCATTATTCTGTGACAGCTATGTTGAAAACAGAATGTCTCACGTCTGGGAAAATGGCAGTATGGGGGCATTAGATTACAACTCTAATCAAATGACCAGGCTTTTGAGAGGATTGAAATCCATTTTGGATTTTGGTCCTCAGTTTCTTGCCAATCAAACTGATAACGATTCTACAAAGGTGACTTTTCAAACTAAATCTGCTATGTCGCAGTTTTTGTCTCTCATCCAACTTAAATGACACCTCTTCACAACAACAACTGAATATCCAATCATCTAATGCATATTGTTATGCATGTCCTGTTGTCCTTTGATTTAAAATGTATATATTGCGACAACAGAATATCCGAAACACGTGTGGTTAAGATTGTTGTCTTATCATCATTATCATCATCATAATATTATGGCTATAAATAAGTGTGAGTACAAAAACTATCAATAATCTCTTTAACTGGCTTTAACCGACTGAAAAGATGGTGGTGTGCTTGAATGCAGTGGCCCAGAGCTTCCCACACCGATGGATAAGCTCATTTTTGGGATCACCGTTGGAATAATACAGCTCTTAAAAGTTTATATTTCTAAGTGGAGGTGGTGTGCGCGATGATTGCATTGGTGCAGTGACTCTGTCACAGCCACACTCCCCAAGTGTGTTTTTACAACACACTTGGGGAGCGTTTGTAGAAGATGGGCTGAATAATGCGCCTCTTTGACATTAACAGTGCCGGGGCGCACGTTACCGAGGAGACGCATCAAAACGGAAGAACTTACCATCTTCAAATGGTGTCCCCACGGGCCTGCCGGAGGTGAGGAGACAGAGAGATAGAATTATTACCACGTCCAAAAAACCATCCCCACTGGCACCAATAAGGCACCGACTTGTAGAAAACATCTTTGGTCAGGGACGTGCTCCTTGGAGACGCATGAGACTGTCGACTCTACTCTGCACAGTCACACCACCTATGACAAGGAGCCAATTAAAATAGCTGGTGCCTTCACATTCCAGCAGCTTCTCCTTTGACTTTGAATTAGGCAAGGACATGTTACACCGCGATTCTACTTGAACTGAACGTCACACACAAATACAATCCGGTTATCCATTTTGTTTCCTATTCTTCTTCTGTTGACTTTTACGTTTCATTACCCCCGTATGAGACTGCATCTGTTCTGTTTGGCACAAAGGCCTGGAGGAAATTCACAGTTGTTTTGATCGGATCTTCCATCCTCACAAACATCTCCTTTGACCTCTACTACCAGTCTGTTCCTTTATCAAACACCCATCGAGTCTCCAAATTCTGATTTGACCCCCTCTCCCCCATTTCTGCTCTGTGCCACTTTCTGGAGCTATAATCAGACAAGATTCTTTTAAAAATGCGAGAGAACAAGAATGCTACTGTGCATCACAATCCCTGTGGCACAGTTAAGACAATAGGGTGGAGTCTGATTTAGAGCATGACTCACCCAAAAATAACAGCGTTCCAAAGCATGATGTTGTTCTCTGATGGTGCTCCGCTCACACCGGTGGGAGGATCTTCTTGAAGTCTGGGGAAGACGAGAGAGGAGATGTTGGTTAAAGGAAGACCGGGGGAACGCGGAAAGAGGCAGGGAAGTCAAATATAGAGAGCGCTAAGCGCTTGTGACACAAAAAGAAGATGGAGCACGATGATATCAATTAATATGGCGACTAATGGACGATCGCTCAAAACGACACCTGTTGAAACACACGACTTTCGTGAGCCCACAGCATCAACAACAACACGGGGTCTGTGTGCTGCTGTCGGACAAACATGTCAGTTACCATAAGCTACGCCATTTAACACTCAATCTAAAATCGCTGCTGCTGCACCACGAGCACTAAAAGCCCCTTGTGGTGCTAAAAGCCCCTTGAGCCCCAAAGCTGACCTTCACCCTACATGACTTTAAACTCCAACACTGCAGGAATATCTGGATAAACCTCAGATTAAGATTAAGAGGAAAACACCCAGATTTTTTTCCTCATCAGTACATGTTTGTTGAGTTGTTGTACAATGTTGAAGTGCTTCATAACCAACCAGCACATCAAAGTTTAAAAAGGACATACGCTGTTCATTTTGTATTTTCAAATTTTTGTTTTACATTAGTTCAGACACTGATGATGCGTTTCACCTGGGTCAGCCATATTCTGGCTATTTACTATAAAGATAAAAGTTCAAGATGTCAAACCTTTGACTATGTGGAGAAGGCGTTGAGCCATTATTGGCCTGGTTGATGACTGAGGCTAAGATTGCATTTATAAAGTGAATACAGCCATTGCCTTATAAACAATGAATAATCTGAGGTGGCCCTGAAAAAAATAAAAACAAACACGTTATAAAACTGCTGGATTTGTTCAGGGAAACAATCATTAGTGCCAACATTACATGAAAAACAGCCCTGAGCTGTTTAACAAGTGATCTGCATAAGGTGCAGTGCAAAAAACCCCACAAAACGTAGCGACAACTGCCTAGCAACAACAATGTCAACAATTCAAAACAGATCTTGCAACATGTTCAATTAACCTCCTGACAACAACCAGTTAAACTTCTGCTCACTATAAGATACAAAATACAGAACTCTGAGGGCACAAGAAAAAAAAATGAAGGTGGTGTATCGCAGGAGACCGTGTGACTTTGTTGGCTGCCGACCTTGTTATGGTCGTGGAGGGATCACTTCAGAACACACGACCGGAATCACAAGACTGTTCAGAGCCTGGTTTGAAAGCTGGTTTATTGAGCTTACAGATATAAAACAAGGTGGGCTGATTTGTGTGTCTGTGCGATTAGATCTACGCCCGAGTCTCTGACTGCAGATAGACCCACTGCAATTAACCTCATTTACGGTAATCTGCCTGAGCTCTCTGCTGCTGGACTGATGTTCCACTAAACTTCCCCATATACTAGACTCACCTATAGTTACTTAAAGAAATAGAAACAAAAACTAAAAGAAAACAATGGTTTGGATCAAAAGAAAATACAATATAAAAGAACAATTAGGATGAATTGAGTCGGCATCAGTCAGAATTCCCTCTGACACGTCATTTGAAGTGACCACAAACACATGGTCATACCTGAAGGTCTGCAATAAATGAGTCTATTCAGAATGGGGGCACATAACTGAGCTTAGGAGCTTTAAGGTTATGACAACGTTGCTCCAATTTCTTATCAACCAGGGCCTGACAACCTGAGGCCACGGCAGAACCTTCACAAATGGGGCAGAATAAAACAGAAAGTGGAAGTATCAATTGAAGTATGACGTGATTCATGTTGGTTCCTTAAAATTAACCTGCAGAGGAAATGAAAGTCATGATTTACAGGATGTGATAAGAGGAAAATGTTGACAGGAGAAGAACTTGTTTTAAATGACAGCTGAGGAAACCAAGCGGCTGTTCTGAAAACCAGTCTGGAATACTGAACCCAAATATCACCCTCAGGTGATAGAGTTCAAACATTGACTGACACATATTGAGCAAATACTTGCTCTTTAAACGGCGCTGACAAGGCAATACTACACATGGCTGAGGTCAATCAGCCTCAGTGTGGACACACACACACACACACACACACACATGTTGATCCATGAATGTGCCATTGTATTTCCTTGCTTCAGTCAGTGTGTTACAGTTTCCCACCTGGGGACGAGCAGTGTCGAGTTACAGCGACACCTTATCCCCTCTGGTTCCACAGCTGTTTTAGATTTGAAGTTTTCCTGTTGATGTTACTTATTGGAATCGTTAAGTACTATAAACGTATCCGTTTCAATCATAGAAACAATCATTAAGTACTAGAAACATAACAGCCCTAAAAACAAACTATTTCACCCCATCAGAGAGCAAGGTAGCAGATAAGGGGTGGCAGGTATTGAAAGGGAATCATTTGCAAAGGGGGATGTTTCTATGGAATAAAAGAGATCAGATAATGATTTAGAAACATATGTTTTATGATTGACACTATCTCCATTCATGCTTTGTGTGTGTGTGTGCGTGTCACTCATACCCACCTACAGTACCTATTGATTGTCACAAGGCTCATGGATTGAGGTTGACCAATATCTTTCATATTTGCATATCTTTTTGTTTTCTATTTCATCAGCCACAAGTACAGTTAATAAAATTGCACTTCTGTGGTCATTTTCATTCATCCATTTTATCAGAGTTCATTTTGCTATCTTTTCATTCATCCATTTGTTAAGTTGACTTTTTGAATAAACATTTGAAAAATGTTCAAAAAATGTGACATTTTCAAAAGGAAGAAATGAAACCAAAGATAACAAACAATGACACTATTGTGTATCACCCGAACGTTGTCATGAAATCTGACGCCAGCCACAGGTTATTCAGATGCAGCACTTGACCACTAGATATCAAAGAATCGTATAGACCACCTTCAAACAATAATGTGTCGAAGTTAGTACTAAATTAGTTCTAATGTGTGACAAAGTTTTCCGGTTGATGCATCATCAAGTACGAATAAATGTTATCGGCACTAAAAACAAACCATTCCACCCCCCATCACAGAGCAGGGCAGTAGATAAGGGGTGACAGGTATTGAAAGGAGATCATTTGCAAAGAGGGGTTTTCTATGGGACAAAAGAAATCAGATATGATTTAGAAACATATCCTTTTGATTGACACTATCCACATTCATGCTTTGTTACAGGTCCACCTGAAATACTTGCGTGCAGTTTGATATAATATAAAAAGGAAATCAGTAGGGACGCACAAGTGTTTTTCATTACAGGAGAATAAACCCTTTCTATAATATTGCACCAGGAGTGGCTCAGCTCTACAGTGTTTTTTACAGTAGCACAGAATGACGAACTGAATTCCCCTTTGAGTTGGAATGATAACTGAGGGCTACGTTAGAATTCGGTGTGTGTGGTTGGAAGAGGGAGAGGGAGGTGAGGGACGTTCAGCTGCAACATGCAACGGTGCCACTAGATGTCTTAACTGTATATGTGACACTCTATACGTTCAAAATGGGGGTGGTGGAAATGGGTGGTGGGATCCAAATTGTGCAACACCTGCGAGCCACGTTGCTGCCATTGGGGACTGAAACCCAACCGTGCACTACGTGGTGGTTTGCATTTTAAATGAGGAGGGGACGCGAACCCTATGTGCTGCTCCATCGTAATTCTGAAAAATAACAGTCCCATTTATTTTATTTTTTTTAAAGGGACGTGTTCAGCTAAACACGTCGCGCCGCATATGTTCTACCTTGGGTTGACTCGCCCCCCGAGGCGCCAGCTTCCCCTAAACAATAACACAAACCAGGGGGAAAACAAAATAGACAAAAGGTAAAAACGTTACCCCGTTAGGCATGAAACACAGCAAACCTGCCTTCTTCACATGCCAGTGGGCACATTTCAAGCTTTGGCAGTCCCATAACCTCCTCAACCCGAGACCAGCGAAGCCAAATAACAAAAAAGTATCGCCACAGTAACTGCAGCCTGGTTTTAAATGCAATATCCCCTCCCTAGCACAGCAACAGCTAATGCTAACGCTAGGCTAAGCTAGCTCCATCGGCTAACGCGGCTAGCGACACACAAACACAGACAGACCGCTGCTAAACAAGGTAGGAAAATATGTGGGGAAATGTTTCGCTCACCTTTTAAAATCTCTCATGAGCCGTCTCCTCGCCGGGGTGGACATTGTTCGAAGGGTGTTAAAAAAACAAGCCGGGACCACGAAAGCGATGGCTATCCGAAACCAAATACGGTGTTTCTTCCGCTTGTAGCCCTTTTTCTTCTTCTCTCAAAACAACTGGCTAGCGAGCTATTTATGGTGACGTCGTCGCTCAGAGGTACAGCCCCGCCCTCTGTCCCACTGAGGATGTGAAGGTAAAAAAACAAACAATTATTTGGAGATTTTTTAAAAATGTAACTGTGTTTATATTGGTTTGAAATGTGTAATATGTATTTTTGTATGGATAATATGTGGAGTATTACCGTTTATCACGCTGCTAAACATTATGATGACTTGCAGCATGACGGTATCAACAGTAGGATTCACGCACTAGGACCAGAATCAGTGATACAGTCAGTGGGTATCAAGGCAGCATTTAAAAAACAAAACACATTTATCTGTAATTAACAAAAAATGAAGTCATAGACATGTGGAAATTAAGTCAGAAATTCTGAAATAATTTCTTCATCTAAATTGACTAAAAGTTGTGAATTTGCGATGCAAAAATATAGCTATTTTCTTGTGAACCTTTTGTGTAAAGTCACATCCTTATTCTCATGGATGCTTCAAAAAATCATATAATTTTATCATTTGCTTTGGTCAAAATTCCATCTTGCTCGACCAACCAGAAAATACATTTAGAAATACAACTGTCATGAAAATATTCCACTTGTGAATGTACCAAAAAGTCTTATTTTGACTATTTAGCTAGAATGACTTCTGTAGATTCACAAAAAACCTGTAATCTTACTATTTCTGACTTTTTGACACATTAACATCAATTCAACTTTGCAAATTAACAAGGAAATTAGATGCATTTGCTTACATTGATGATTATTCTTGTAAATTACACATTTACAAGTTGTCAATTTGATAAGTGAGGAGAGCACGGATGCTGCTTATGTCTATGAAAATCCAAATCATCTCTTTGATCCTCCTTCAATAAAAGGTAATGTTCAATACAAGTGTATGTGGTATCTATCCATCCATCCAGATTCTGAATGTAGAGTATCTAAGTTACCTATATAGACACTGGGCATATAAGGGGCATAATTATTAACCCTGTTTGTCGTCGTGGCAACATAAGGAGCAATCATCTTGTTCTAAGAATGCACTTGCAGCTTCAGTGCAAGTTCATCACAATGAAAACACCTCTTCAGCACACACTTCAATTCATCACATCCTTCCTTTGAGCCCGACTGTCTTTTCTTTTTCTTTTTTTAATCGCTGTCTTTCCCCAATGAAATCAATAAAGCTGCGGAGGCTGTTTGTTAGTGGGTGCGTGGGAACATAGAACAGTCTGTCCATTACAGAGGATGCTGCCCCTCATCTTCCTGATACCACCACTTCAGTGACTCCTGGACACATGACAAAATATAGATGAATGTAACGCAATGCAATGTGATATGAATTCATCGACACTCAATCAGGTAACATGGTCGGGGTGCTGTAGAACTGTGATTGGTTTTTGTTTCATAAAAGATCGCACAAACATAATAACAGTAGATAATAAAACAATTCACCACGCACCCAAGATACATAGTATTTTGGGTCGGAACAATACTGTCAATTTACAGCCCCCATAAACACAACACAGCGTGATACACAGCAACTCATTGTATTTCAAACCTATACCGTTTATACTTTTTCAAATAATCTAATTACAATCTATTACATCTGATGCAACACTGCAAAGATCCTTTGATATTCAGCCCCATCTGTCTTTGCCTAGATTTAAAGGTGCAGTGTGTAAGATTTGGTGACAACTACTGGTGAAGTTGCACATTGTATCTACAGATAGAAGTGATTAAAAATGGACAGAAATCGTACACGCTCCACCTTTAAGTGCAATCTAATCTGCCTTACCCACTCCCTAAAACTATCTCTATCACTCCAGAGAGAGAGAGTGTTAACTGCAGCCCTCAGCAGACACACACACACACACACACACACACACACACACACACACACACACACACACACACACACACACACACACACACACACACACACACTGCGAGTGTTCCACTGCTGTGTGAATGTAGGTCACTCACAGACAAAAGGGGCCTGGCTGTGTACAGTGCGCAGCCTCTTCTGGCTCCCCCAAGAGTCAGGAATGAGAAGCATGCTTTCTTTTAACTGCAACGTAAAACACTGTCGTCTGGAGGCAGAAAGAGAGAAAAGACTATTTACGGCCGAGGGAATTTACCACGGACTCGAATGCAATCGGGGCATTTCTCGGTTCTGTTTCCGCTCCTTTGGATGCGGTCGTACCGTGTTTGGCGATTGCATGCGTGACTGCAGGAAAATGTGACCCTTTGTCCCTCGCTCCCTCGGAGGCTGGACAAAGGCCCGTATCCAGCTAAAATTGGCAGGAAGGGAGTATCAGCGCTGAGCTCAGGTACTTTTAATAGGAACAGTGGAGTTACTGGCAGAGACCTCAGTGGCGCTGCCCATCGTCTCCTCCCACCGCCCAAAACCTGCACGTTACCAAATGCACATGTTGGCACCGGCGCCCGGGTCTTCGTGTTTCGCTTTTTGGCCCCCGTCTTTTCTCTACTGTGGCACCGAGCTGAGCCGACGGCGTCCACAGACGTCCACGTCCACTGCGCTGCTCCTCTCGCATCCCGATGGCCAACGAGTCAGACTTTGATCTGGGTTGAATATTTGAAGACGTTCAATCAAGAGGCATCTCTCACAACATCGAAAGCGGTCAGAGCCTAACGTGCCTTAATCCGCACGCTCCCATCCCCGTTCCCCTCTTCCTCACCGGGCCCTGCGGATGGAGAGGTCACCTGGGTCTCTTTACCTCCCTCATCCGTCTCACTCTTAATGCCCCATTAGTCTCCGCGCCAAGCTGCGGGCGGCTGGATGTCTCCGGTCTGAGTGTCGGGGCGGGGGCTTTGCAGCCCTCGGCGTTGCACGCAGGACTAATGACGGGCAAAAGCTTGGCGATGGCACGGGGCTAATCGTCTCATTAGAACTGCGACGTCTTGTTACATCTGCGCGGGGCGATGGTGGTAATTCGATTTCACGGCTGAGTGGGTGAGAGCGAGGGGGCGGCTGCTCGGGCCCCGGCCTGCGGCCCGGTGGAGAGGCTCGCGTTTCACCGCAGGGGAACCCAAAGTCTCCGCTTTCACCGGGCTTCCTCTCGTGACACTCTGAAAGTGACATTTGTGGTCCATCACTGGGCCCCGGTGACCATCATTTTATTATGACCATGATGACAAACGTCTGATATCAGCCACATCAGCAGCTGTGGGGTAAATGATGCGGTTGCAGTCTCAGGTGCCTCTGATCTTAAAGAGATGTCCCAGTATCGGATACTGTGCATCTGCGAGACCGTGAAGGATCACGGTCTCCTGCTCATCACACACACCTGAGGTGAGGTGGGAGCATCTCAGCAGCGTGGGGAGACGAGTGTCCAGCAGGGGGAGCCATACGATGAAGCAGCACAAGTGAGCGTCCCTCCTGTTCTGGAGCAATTGCAAAACAAGCACTCAGACGTTGTCATCTTCTCAAATGCATGAGATGCGGGAAGTCAGCGCCATGGGGCTTTCAGACTGTTAATCTGCTGTTAATCCAGGGGTTCCCACTAAATGGGACCAGCACGGTGGCATCTCTTTACATCGGGGTGTGGCTCTCCCATGATGTTGCACCGAAACCTTTATGGAGGATTTTAAATATCAAAAGTCAAATATGCATTTCAATGTCTTTAATTGCCAGTATTTATTGACCTGATTGGGGTGATTGAAGCTTTATTGGAATTTTGTCTGGGAGAAGGAGCCATATCGTTTATTCTGAAACCTTTTTTTTTAATTATTTTTTTGTCTTTTGAGAAGAAGCCAACAAAAAACATCGTGTCTATAATGTGCTGGAGTAGATTAGGAGTCCGAACACTCTCTAAATTGTCTAAACTGGGATTGACAATACTCCCCAGAGATATTGCCATTATTTTCCCTCATCATCTGTCTGTGATTCCCATGTGTAATTCTTGCGATTTAAACTCTTTGGGTATTGTCATTAGAAAGTAGATCAGACTGAGCGCACCCACCCCTGTTCTCTGTCTCTACTTCCCTTTGTCTCACATACACGACATTATTCATCACTGATGCAACAACAAGCCTTTGTGCAGCAACACATGTTGGACCTATGCGTTGCTGCATAAAGCCTTGCTGTGTGTGAGGCACAGATTCATGCAGTACTATGAAACAAATATCTAGTTTGAGTTTGAGCAATAATTTTGAAACATAATTCAATAAAGGTGGTGAGTAAAAGGGACCTTCGTCCATTATAAAGTGATATACATCACAGGTGGCTGACCCAGGGTAGTGAGGGCCTTCCCCTTTGTGGCCAGCAGAGGGAGCTCACAATCCCAGATGGCTGGGAGGAGTAGAACCTGCTGTTGTCATGGTTTCAGGTATCCTGGAGACACAATATGAGATGCTAATTGGTGGAAACGAAAGGAGAGGGGTAAATTGTGTTGCTCTCTGTTTCTTAAAAAAAATTTAAAAAAATAAAAAATACATTACAACTCATAACCATCTCCACAACTGTTACTGAAATGCAAATGAAACAAGGAAAACTGCCAAAATCCTACATTTAAAAGAAGAATGCATTCATCATATCACGACAATAAGACTTGTATATAATGATATATCGTATAATAACAGCTCCAGTTATTCACATTAGTACCATGCATAAACAGTTTATCTTCCCTTTATGTTTCTCTTATTCATGAGACAGCAACATGTTCATTTCATGGTGATAAAACAGGAGAATAACATCCTTATCTGTGTTACAGCTGCATTTAAAAGAGTCCCCTTTCTCGCTGTTAATGAATCCGTCTCCTCATCTTCATTTGGAGCTTAGCAAGGTTGTGTCGAGGGTAACGATCACATGACTTCACAATGATGATGTAATGTCATGTATCCCTGTATCCTTGACAAGCCAGTTACACAACCGGGGGCTGTTTCGATTAGGCTGGTGATGCACAACGTGTCCCCGTCTCTCACACCTGCTGCCTTCACCTTAACACATCATCATCATCATCATCATCATCATCATCATCATCATCATCATCATCATCATCATCATCATCATCATCATCATCATCATCCAACTTTCCAACACCACAGGTTTACACTGATATTGTTCCCCACCCCAGAACAGACTCACGCCTCCACTGGCGTTGTTGACAATCAGCTTTGGGCATTTCAACACAGAGAGCTTGGCGTCAACATCAATCATAGCGTCTGCCTCCGCTTACTTGGAAACAGAAGTGGCGTTTATTCAAAAATCTCTTGGCAAATGTGGAGAATTTGAAATGGAATTGCTGCTGCTCATCATCATCATCATCATCATCATCATCAGCAGCAGCAGCAGCAGCAGCAGCAGCAGCAGCAGCAGCAGCAGGAGCAGGTCTCCAAATAGCTTTTACAACCAAACAGCCACTGCAGCCCTTGTGTTGGACTGGTGGTGATGACAGCGTCATGTGTCCTGGTGCTGGATCAAATGAGGTGTGTTGCTGTTGGATTCAACGCCTTGCGTTGTTTAACCAGCCCCTCGTCTCCCGTCTCCTCATTCAGTGCCGCTTTAAACGTGTCATCGCGTCCACATCAAGCTCGAGAGCCCTTGGCAGCAGCACTGACAGACATGCATGGCGCTAAACGATGGCGGCTGACTTGTAACAATAGACTTTTAGACGCAGTGTTAGACTTTACTGAAGTGACCGATGCCATCGGGTGGAGTTCATGATGAGAGGCACAGCTTCCCATAAGATAAACATTGTGAGGAAGGACTTCCTGGTGAAGAGGATGGTCTGAGTCACCAGCCATGAGCCACAACTCTGGTCAGAGGGGATTTTTATTAGAGATTGGAACAAGAGATAGAGAGGGTGAAGTCGGTAGGATTCTAGATTAGCGTGTTTCCTAAGGTGTGTTTCTTTGTTAGGGTTAATCCAGGCGGAGGATTCCTGTCGAACTATGTGTCGTTTCTTGTTAACCTTGACTTCTACGCCTTTGGTCTAAGGGGTTGCCCTGGATAAGTTGCCTCTGATGTGCTCTGAGGCGCCGTGTTGACTTCCGCACATACATACTAGAAAGTGTGCAGCACACGGTTTGTTTATATGTATTTTTAAGTCAACCGAGGCAAACGTATTCATAATAATATGATATAATATAATGTATTTGCTTTAATATGGAGCTGCTGTTTTCAGTTTGCCTCCAAGGGGGCGGGGTCCTCCCTGGCTGATCCAGATCTTTGTAGACTATACCTCGCATTTGCATGAAACTGCTGCCACTGATATTAAAGTGCTCGTCCTCTGGGACCTGATTCAACATGGCGGTGGCTATAAATGAGGATACATGCACTTTTCCTCCCTCCCAGTGTCCTGTGTCATCTCCTCTGCCACTCTGAAAAAACAAAAACAAAACCACCCTCCCACCGTTTCGATCCAGAATATCACCCGCCGCCGCCGCCGCCGCCGCCTCCATTAGTCACCTCTGCTCCGCGTTGCCTCGACTGTACAAAGGAAACAAAGAGGTTTCATTTTAAGACACGGCGATAATTAATTAACGCGGTGGTCGTCTCAGCGTGTCAGTGAGCGGCGCAGAGAGGGGAGAGATGAAAGCGCTCGGCCTTTGATCGCTGCAGATGTTTAATGTGCGGAGGCCGCGGTCTGTGTTCTGAACAATGGGCCCGATGGACCCAGAAATAGACTGTACCATGGCTCCTGTCAATCACAGCTCAACATACAGGGAAGAAGTGTGTGTGTGTGTGTGTGTGTGTGTGTGTGTGGGGGGGGGGGGGGGGGGGGGGTGGTGGGGGGGGGTGGGGGGGGGGGGGGGGGGGGGGGGGGGGGTTGATGTATTCTGACTTTCCCGAGTCATGTCTCATGAAAGGATCCTTAACATGTTGATAGAAAACATTTGAAGGAGCGTTAGGGAAACTTTCCAAAAAGTTGTTTATGGCGACACCTGTGGGAAGGGAGGTGACATTACGCTCGTTTGCTCCGTCAAGTGTTGGGGATGTGGAGCACAACCTTATAATACTCAGCCCTTTTTAAAAATGTATTTTTACTTTAGGTTTTAAAGCCTCCTTCTACACAGACACCATACAATATGCACAACTGTTTACATTATGAAAAGTTGAAATTGAAATGAGCAAAATATGCTGAAAATGATGTCATATATTTTGATATACATTTTGATATACAGAAAAAAGCAACATATGTTTGACAATGCATCAATAAATCATGTTTATGTTTTTCTTCTTAAACCACAGCGTGAACTCATTGTACCTGTACTTCTCTCCCACCACAGCTTAAAACATGGATATAATCTCAGCATGATGCAGTCAAGACAATATTAAAAGTATTCTATCAACCCTGGAGAGGGAGAATGGAAAATATAACTGAATCGCCATGTGAGGTGGGAGGGATCTCTGTCAAATCAAAACAAGCTGTTGGCAAAAAGATGTAACACGTTATCGCAAAAACCTATTTTTATCCGACCACAACACATAACAGCCTCGCACTGAATGCCCTCCAGCGATGTGATAGAGGTGATAACAGGTCAGAATGAACCTGCATGCACGGGGCAGCAGGGCAACCATTGTCCAAAAAAAAAAGGAAATCAACCAAGAGAGTCACTCAGGGGTGAAAATAGCTCGGAAATGTTCCTGCTGCACTTAAACACTTACACCCAGAACGCTCTGATGTAACGGGGAGAGATTCTTTGGAGGCACCATGCACTTCCTGCCTGTATATCACAACAGCAGTGGCTAATATCACAACAGCACACACACACACACACACGCACACACGCACACGCACACACAGGCCGTTGGGAATCAAAGCAGGAGACAGTGAGATGCAAATCCATTTAGTCACAGGTCCCTGAATGGAGTCGGAGGCAGACGCGGGAGGGAAGAGAAGGGAATTAAAGCCAAATAACACTAAGTGTGTCAGCATCTATGAGAGGAGGGAGGCAGGCAGGGAGTGTGTGTGTGTGTGTGTGTGTGTGTGTGTGTGTGTGTGTGTGTGTGTGTGTGTGTGTTTGTATTTACATTTCTTAGAGTAGCAACAGATGAGGATTGTTCAAGGGTGAGCCATTACCATGATTTTTGGTTGCATGTGTTAAGGTGGCGTGGTGGGGGCACTGCTCAATGCCCAGGGTCCCCAAAATCCACGGAAACGCTCCTGTTTTCCCCAGTAAATGATCGGTGGTGATTGCATGACGCTACTAAACTGGACATCTAAGTATTACAGGAGGCCTTTGACGTGTCGTCCTTTATTTTGTTCTTTTGCTCTTAGCAACATGAAAGAGTGACATCATAGTTACACCAGAAACACATGTTGTCAGGGAGTGGTGATGTACAGTGCTGTGTGTGTGTGAATGTGTGTCAGTTGCATCTCGATCGTTAGAGCCAATCAGAGAGCAGAGGCAGCAGCGCTCTGAGCCAATCACAGAGCTCCGCCCCTCCCTCTCGTTGCTATTTGTGTCTGCTGCTGCTGCAGTGTCAAGTTCAACATCATCCTCCACACTGACACCGGAAGTCACGTCAGGTCACAGCAACTCCACATCCTTCAGACTGATTTTGAAAACCTGCAATAGGAAAATAATAAAACTTATTCTTGTTATTATGTCTGTTTTGTAGATGTTTGTCTAATTTTGCTATAATCAGTATAAATTAGCAATTTAAATATGAAATTGGGTAAAACAAACAGGCCATTTAGAATTATATGTATCTTATTTTAGGATCTGTACATTTCTAACGACAGATTTTGTAGGTTTTTAGCTCATTGTCACATTACCATATTTCTTCCTGTCGCAGTTTGTCATCAAGTCTGAAAACTGGAAAATTGTTTTTCATTTCAAAGCTGCATACATCTTGAATGTTTGTAGGGACCAGGCAAGCTTTTCTCAACCTTCATCATCATCATCATAATCTTCATAATCATCATTGTCATCATCATCATCATCATCACTATAGTCTCCATAATCATCACAATCATAATCATCATCTTGATCGTCGTGATAATTATGGTCATCATGGATATAGTATATTGGTACACTCATGATTCCTGGGTTTGGAACTGAACATGGGAAAGCAGATGAAGTTCCTTCTGTAACCCTCAGGCCTGGAAAAAAAATGAACTGTAGACCTGAGGTCTGCACCGACCATGGAGCTCTTTAAATCCTTTCAAACAAAGGACATCGATTGTATTTTTACCAGAGCCTTTTCAATTGAGACATTCAATTTATTTCATGTTGTTTTTAATTCCGTATATTTCCTGTAAGTGTAATGATCTTAGCGTGTGCTTTTCTCATTTTCATGCACATCGTCTTCCTGTCGTGTATTTTTTCCCTCTATTCACTTTGTTGTTTACTCTTTTCTAGGATGTTTTGTGTGTGTGTGTGTGTGTGTGTGTGTGTGTGTGTACTCTGCGGATAACGGCGTGGCTTACCTTTTATTTTGAAGGTCATAACCGGAAGTGCAGCGATTAAGCACACAAGCAGCTGGACTCGAACTTGTTTCCAGGGTGGATCGCATACTGACGTCTCCCTCCCTCCCTCCCTCCCCCTTTCCCCCTGTATCAACAGTTTCCACCCAGAGAAATCATAGCGACCTGGCAGCCTGAGCTCCATGCGTTTTGTGAGCGGACAGGGAGCAACAGCACCGCGCGTCTGAGCCCGCTCCGCTCCGTCAGCAGCCAGGCGAACGGACGAGAAGAGCCGAGCGGAACCGAGGTGAGGCGAGAAGAGCAGAACCGCAGCCGAGGCGCGAGACAAGAAAAACACTCAGCACAGACACCGACAGACATGGACGAAAAGTCGTTCACGAAGGAGCTGGACCAGTGGATCGAGCAGCTCAACGAGTGCAAGCAGCTGTCGGAGGGACAAGTGAAGACTTTGTGTGAAAAGGTGAGGAACTATTAAAAGTCGTTAGTAATGTTTCAAATCATCTCAACCTCTCAAGCCGAGGTCTCCTCAGCGCCGCCTTCCAGACATTCTTAAAATGGCGTCCGTAGTGTACATTTCACTGCGTTGCGCCGTATCTCTGTCATCACTAGCTGTTTCGCATTAGTTGCCTTGTTTTTAAGCCAGTGTTTGCGGGTTTTGCTGATGAGGAACGAGTGGAAAGAGGACTCGCTCGGGGCTCGGGTCGTGGGGTTAGTGTCACTGTGGGCTCGTCAGGCGGGACAGGGTCAGCCGTACTGCGGATTCAAGCCACATACCACATTTACAGCCCCGTCACTCGGACCTGTGGCGTCTCTGTCAGCCTCCACGAGGCGGTAAAAGTCCCACTTAATGTCCCACAAATCACCGTGGCCGCTTGTATCATGACTGTTGATGCAGTTAGATAGTTTTACATTTGTACCTTTTCGTTCGTTTGCAAGAGGCAAAATGGGAGGCGCCTGTTTTGGGCTACGCGGGCCTCCATTCTGCAAGAGTGTGATTTTATTTAGTGTGCGAGAATGTGAGGTCATGTGAAGTCAGGGACAGTTAATTTAGTACTAAACAAATCTGTTTTTAGAACTATAAACTTTGCAGTTCCCCTGAAATGAAGCCAAAGCATGGATGCATTAAAGGACGTATAGTTATAGGAAGTTCTTATCCCTGTGACATGATACATGTGTAGTTGTCAAATGATGGAACTGTAACTTCTGAGTCAGTCACATCGTGTAATGAGGCCCCAAAATAAATCATCATAAGCTAACATCAAGGAAGAAGATGCTTGTTAATCGGAGGATAATTTTATGTTGGGCCGATGAAAATACCCAGTATGGAACTGGTGTACAAATGGTTATAAAATTGAGTTTTTCTATTATTTGTATCATGTCTTTTTACCTATTTTTCTATACGTCATGATGAACTATAGCTTCAGAACCCAGATGCTTGAAGAAGATGCTAGTGGCCATGTTGGATGGTACCGATGGCCAATCACCGCCTGTTGTTGTGGCTGCAGTATTGGTTTTTGATACTGCCTCCGCTTGAATCATATGTCACTTATACACTGATAGCAGAGGCCAATGCTGGTGGTGTTCTTCAGGAAGGCATCATGTGATAGAAACCTAACAAACCAACTAATCAACTATGTCAGTTTAAAAAAATGTTTTTATTAACTCTTTCATCTGATCATTTACACGAAAGCAGACTCAACCTTTTAGTGGGACAAAATCCACAGGAAAGCAACGTTTATAGCCAAGTTATTTCCATAAAGTTGAGGTCGTACATGCTGATGCACTATTTTTGATGTATTTACACTTGACCTCTGACCTCTCATTTGGCTTTTCATTTACCACAGTGGTGATGCTGACTCATTCATAGAGCAGTAAAGTGGTGAATTTTTAAACCTAAATATGACCTAATTGGCCATCATACGAGTGTCAAACCCCGCCTCTGACATTGTTAAACCTGTGTCCTTGTTTCTTGTTTACTTCTCCATGTTTTAGGACATTTGACCGGTGACTTCGTGTGTCACTTTAACATGTAAGACAAGAGAATCAAACACAGGAGAGAGACTTTTTGTCAGAGGACAAAGTGGATGTTTGATTCTCACACTTTCCCTGCAATGTTTACATTTAGTGATCATGTAGTTTTGTTGAAAGTCTCGTCGTTTTGATGGTGGTAGTTAATTTGATCTTCTTGTGACTCACTACACCCAAGATAAATCAAAGCTATTTCCTTCCAGTAAACATGATATTCTTGCTCTGCTCAGGCTGAACAGCTGATTCTTAGAGCCTCTCCAGTCAGACTGAGCTTAACCTCAGTCTGTCTTTAATATTCCGTCAGTTTAGCTGATCTCCAGCTCGAGATGTCTGGCCTTAAAGGACCATGTCAACCTTAGACTCAAAATGTGCAGTTTTTATTCTTATTATTTTAGTGTCATAGGGGAAAAACATTTTGAATCAACATTTCTTACACCTCTGTGATGGCAATTTAAATGATGTGGCTATACCTTGTGTCATGGTCAGTCACCACGACTGAACAGATTGACACCAAAATCGTTGGTCTGGGATTATTTTTTTGAAGTTGACTTGAACTTAACCCCTGATAAATCAGACCCAAACTGAAACAGATGTTTCCTTTCCACTTCCATGTACTATATTAGGTTTTCATTCTTTTGTGTAGCTATAAAAAGGACACACAAAGAAGACGCACTACCATGTTTGGAGTGTCACTCTGAAGGTTAAGGGCGCACTATTCACAAGTGGCTCGTTATTGCCATCGGTCGTTTCCTTTTCTTGCTCGGCTTGGAGATGGTCTCTTCCAGAGAGTGTAAAATGCATCACTCAGGCTTATATTCTTTTCCCCCATGTGGACCCCTCGTTATTGGGAGGGAGGGTGATGGTCTGTCCTTTTGTCTGCTCAAAATACCAATGTCTTAACTGTCGGAGAAACATGCAAAGATGCTATTAAAGTCGTCAAGAGAAAAAAGGAAAGCTGCATGCTTCCCCCCCCCCCTTCTCCTGGCCTGTATATTTTCAGCTCATGAGCTCTGCCGCCTCCACTGTTTGTTCTGTATTCATCCATCCTTGCATCCCCATGTGAATTTCCTCTGTAGATTTAACAAATCTGCACCTACACAACATCCTCCCCGATGTAAAAATAGCAGAGGAGATGATTGATTGTGTGTTGCATCACTATCAAACATTATCAAAGCCTTTGCCGCTGGGGGGATCAGAGTGTGTGACTCAGGATAACACTGTTTGCTGTGAGTCATAGAGCCGCTGTCTGTTTTGAGATGTATGGGGGTGTGGAGGACGGAATTTGCTGCGCAATATCTTTTCATTGCCACTTGACGGCTATTTCAGAGACGGCAGAACACAGAGTATCTGTCTAGCGGTGGGTGGATGAGGTAACGACTTGCTGGCTTCCTCCAGTTTGATTGGGATTGGTGCAGATCTGAAAGGGTTTTAGCCTTGTCCTCTCACTGGTTTTATATACTGTGTTTTTTTTTCATAGAGTGGTGATCTCAGTGTCTATACCCAAGAAATGCAAATGCACCAATAAAAAAAAACACAGTCTGACGCTGATGTAAGATTGCAGTCCAAGCAAAATTCACAGATGCATATTATGACAGCTGATGACGCACACGGTCTGCCATTACTGAGCCACTGAGGGTGCAGATTCCTTCACTCTTTGCAGTGCTGTCGTCAGGAATCTTTAACATGAGTGAGGTCATCGTTTGTGGTTTTAGCTTGGCTGGGCTGTTGAGTGTAATTTGCCCTAAGACCTCTCTGGTCCAACCTTTTGGCTGTGTTTAAATCACTTTAATGAGGTTATGTTGTGGTGCAAGAGAAAATGCTGACTGGACTTCTTGGCACTTGACTTAGCCGTTTGTTATCCAATTTCTTGTGTATGATGGCTGTAATCTGTAACCAAGATTCCCTTCCCACAGCCTCTGGCAGAATCCCTGCCACACAGAACTTGAGGTGAGGTGTTTGCATAACACCCACGTCATCTTTCTCTGTATCTGCTGAACTGGCATCCTCGTTATGAGGTGTGACCTGCCAACCCGGAAAATAAATGGCTCTTACACACTGTTTTGAGGTTATCTCTAAATCCTGGATTATGAGTTATGAAGAAGTTGGACTCTTGTCAGGAGCCGATTTCGCTTGTCTGCTTCCTCTAGTCTAGATTTATGTAATAGTTTATCAAGTGCATCTAAATCCGATTTTTGCTGTTATTAGCTGACCTATTTTTTTGGCCTTGTTAGGTTGTTGATCAGGAATTGGGTAAACACTATTTGCTATTTATTTTGCAGAAGAAGCAAATTATTATGATGTCAACTTGTTACTGGAGCCAGTAACAGCAACACAACAGTTATGTTTACAACTTCTCAGCAAGTTTTAATTAAAGTGTGAAAGTCTCTAGAGGATCTAGAGGGATATACTTACCTGAAAGAAATGCACTTTATGAGAATACTATACTATTATATTTATTGGTAAATATGTAAAGTCAGGTTAGGACATGAATGATATCGAATGCGTCCCTGAATGTATCACCACAAGGGCATTGAGAGTGAATGGGTAACTTGTGTGTTGTTCCCCTCTTGTGAGTCATCTGATCTGAATCTAAAATAGACTTGGATCAGATGATTCTTAATCCTTCTACTGAATGCAATGCATTTGTATTAAACTAATTATAGTTAGGTTAGTCAGTTCCTATTTGTCTTGGTGATACACGACCATGGCTTAACCTATAGAACAGAGAATATTGTCCCGGATCACAGACAGAGACCTGACCTACTTGATATTTTCGTGTTTATTTTCTCCTCGTATCTCTGAGTATTTTGAGTAGGAAAGTAGTTGAATCCCTGTTCAGTCTGTCATCCAGGCCTGCAATGTCAGGCCTCCTGCCACATGTCAATATGGGCACATGGATGGAGTGTGTGTGTGTGTGTGTGTGTGTGTGTGCGTGCAATATATAGGTCAGTGCTATGCAGCGCTACAGTCTTTCCATGGTCACGATGGCTCTGGCTCTCTCTGTCCCATCTGCTTTGGTCAGGGGGCAACGCTGCACTCTTTCTGTGACAGTTATGTCTTATGTCTCATTCCACTCACTTTTAAAATCAGAGTGAAACGATGGCTGCCGCTCAGTTGGCTCCGACAACATTGCTGGAAGGATGCACTTCCAAAAAGACTAACCTCGTGAAAAACACAGCAATCCAGGCAATTTGTAATGAGACTGTGTGCTTTGACATTTGCTGAGGTATGACATTTTTTTCGCTGGGCTCTTCACCCCCCCCCCCCCCCCCCCCCCCCCCCCCCCCCCCCGTCTGTCCTTCTATGTACAATATGCAGCTGAGCTGATAACATCAGGCATGTCCGTCATCATTCAGCTCAGATTATATCTGTCTGCTTCCTTGGTTCTCGACCCAAGCTTCTTAAAAGAGCTCATCCAGCTGACCGGCCCCCTGAGTCAGACCAGAATGCCAAGCCCAACTTATTCCAGTAACGGGTCTTTCTGTGGGTCGCCAGATTTAGTGTGTGTTGTGTTGGTAAAGCTGTCTAGTATTTTTAGCACAGCCATGCTGAAGCTTTTTACTGGAGCTCATCAAATTCTTTGTTTTAACATTTTCCCTTTCAGTACGTGCCACAATTTTTCAATTCCTGCCATGCATTTAAAAGTCCCCTCAGCTTAAAATTCCGTATCTGAAATAATTCTGAAATGAAAATATCTGCCTTGGTGTGGATGACACCTATACTGAACCACTTATTTGTGGGCTCCCTTTGCACCCACTGAGAGTTCAAGACCAGAGAGGAATATACACTGCTTAAGCATTGATGACAATCAGAAGTTGGTGAATTCCGCATGTTGAGCTGTCATCCTGGCACTGTCTCCTCCACTCAGTCGCAAGCAATAGTTAGTGTAACCTCTTTTGTTGTGAGGGTTTAGGTTTCACTTGAGGGTGGGGTACATGTTTGTTTTTTTAAAAACTGTGGCCTGCGTTTGCTTTCTTTTCTGGACTGATGGACTCAAAATACATGTAAGGTGGAGACCAGTTCTGCTTAGGTTCAATGTTTGGTTAATTCCATAAAGTGGGGGTTGTCGGGCTAAAAGCTCAGGGTAAAGGAAAGGCTCGTCATGACTCACAGTTTGTTAAATGACGCTTTTACGCCCCTCCATCAGTTGGCCGCCAAAACAAAATCCTCTGCATATTGCATGTTTCATAAGTGTGCATCTGCTGACGACCCAAATGAAGCGTTTAGTGGGAAAGCTCTGCTCGGCTGTAGGCCACATGCTGAGTCATACACGTCTTACTTTAGATGTACTGTTGGGGTCTAGTGGCTGACTGCACTGCCACCGCCCTCTGAGCTGTGGCTGTGCTCTCCCTCTAAGCAGCCAGACTGAACAGAGCAATTCATCCGAGAACACCAGCAGCAGCTCTCCACTCATTCCTCTGCTTTTTGGAGCAAGGCACTAATTGAATTCAGAAATGCTGCAGCAGTGTAACCAGAGCTGCATTTCCTAATGCCGAAGGGCAGGCCACAGGACACAAGCCCCCCCCCCCCCCCCCCCCCCCCCCACAGCCAGATAATGATAAATACACACACACACACACACACACACACACACACACACACACACACACACACACACACACACACACACACACACACACACACACACACACACACAAGGCTGTTTTGTAATCACTGTGCAGCATCTTAATGCAGACAACCACCAGCCCTGCTGGAAGCTGATGTTTGGAATTGTGCCAAGGAAGCTGTCAGGAAATTGTTTTCCTGAAATAAGAGAAGGAGAAAGAAAATTACAGTGTGTGGAACATGTGATTTGGCTGCATGATCACACGTTTCATCCACAGTAAAGCTGCACGCCTCATATAAATTGCGCACACCATCATTTCTTATGTCTGCAATTATGTGACGCACGTTGTGTATGATTGACCATAATAATTTTCAGGCTGTTTTATGCTCGTCTCCTCTTTATAATTCCTCCTTTGTTCTGTTGAATCAGATTTTTTTCCAGTCCATTAACCGCAGTTGTGTATATCCATCTATTCATTTCCCTTCAGGCAAAAGAGATCCTGACGAAGGAGTCAAATGTCCAGGAAGTGAGATGTCCGGTGACGGTGTGCGGCGATGTGCACGGCCAGTTCCATGACCTAATGGAGCTTTTCAAGATTGGGGGGAAATCTCCAGACACAAACTATTTGTTTATGGGAGACTATGTGGACAGAGGGTACTACTCTGTAGAAACCGTCTCTTTACTAGTAGCACTTAAGGTAAGTGATATGTAAACTTGTTTAGGGTTAGTAACCTGATGTTGTTTTGGAGGAGCAGAAATAACGCAACACTCTGTTCTCGGCTCATGTTTCAGGTACGCTTCCGGGAGCGCATCACAATCCTCAGAGGGAACCACGAGAGCAGACAGATTACACAAGTGTACGGATTCTATGACGAGTGCCTAAGGAAATATGGTAACGCCAACGTTTGGAAGTACTTCACAGACCTGTTCGATTACCTCCCACTCACTGCCTTGGTAGACTCTCAGGTGGGTTCTTTTCACAGTTGTCACCTTGTGTGACGGGACTTGTGTTGCTCTGAGGACTGAAACATTTCACAATGTTAGCAGGAGAGGTTTTGGTTGGTGACAGGAAATGCATGTCTCCTCTTGTTTCCCCTCCAGATCTTCTGCCTTCATGGAGGCCTGTCCCCGTCCATAGACACATTGGATCACATAAGAGCACTGGATCGTTTACAGGAGGTTCCACATGAGGTAATGACCACATTTCAATACTTTGTCCTCAGAATCAAGCAACGTCACGATTAACTCTATTGTCCCTAATCTCCTCCTCCTCCTCCTCCTCTTCCCCTACAGGGTCCCATGTGTGATCTGCTATGGTCAGACCCTGACGACCGCGGTGGCTGGGGCATCTCTCCTCGGGGAGCTGGATACACTTTTGGTCAGGACATATCCGAGACGTTCAACCACGCCAACCGCCTCACATTGGTATCTCGTGCCCACCAGCTGGTTATGGAGGTGTGTTTTTGGAAAATAATTCTGAATCGATGAGTGTGAGATCAGTAGCTCAGATGACTGTTGAAAGTAAACCATGAGATGTAGACTTACAGCACCAACCCAATGGGTTCAGTTCAGGTTCTGCAATCGTGTGCTTTATACATCTCGACTGAATTCTGCCTCTCTTTCTCCCAGGGTTTCAGTTGGTGCCATGAGAGGAATGTGGTGACGATATTTAGTGCTCCCAACTATTGCTACCGCTGTGGCAACCAGGCAGCTATAATGGAATTAGATGACACCCTCAAATACTCATTGTAAGTACATTTTAAAGACGCGGAAAGTCCTAAATCGTCCCCTTTCTCAATCACTAGAATCAGTTTTCAGAGATGTTACTGTTGATGTTTTCAGTTTGTGTAAAAGAAGTAAATATTACAAATTTGAATGCATATCCAAAGATTATTTCATTTGTTCTCTCCCCCTTCTTTTTACCAGCTTGCAATTTGATCCTGCTCCTCGCAGAGGGGAGCCTCATGTCACTCGCCGCACCCCAGATTACTTCCTGTAAACACCGCCCTCCAACCCTTGTACAGTCGAGTCCAGCATCGCCATGTTATATGACCATCAGCTGACGACAACATGAACGAGGAAATAGGGGAGGGTGGGATAGTGCGGGGCGGGGTGGGGTGGGGGGTGGGGGCGCTACACAGCAGTGCACATTGTACGTATATCCACACAAAGGCCTATTTAAGCATTTTAGCGAAAAACAATGTCTAAGTGTCTATGGATGGACCAAAAGGTGTGTGCCATAATCATTACAATATCCGTTGCTGAGGACTTGTATTGAAGATCTTTCCCATGATGTAAAAATCCTCAGTGACGTTTAATGTCCTCATCCTTAACCTGTGTAGCTGAGCGATGCCACCGAGGTCCCAGACATAAGAGAAAGAAAAAAAGAGCGATTTCAAATGAATTTCACATGCCATGGCTTCTTATATTTAGGAGATATGAACATGATATGTTTGCACTTTTGTAAATTTAACAAAATGTATCATATGTCAAAAGATGAGAAATTATTCACACTACAGATGTTTTTTCTTTTTGATTTTCTTTTTTTTTAAGAATTACAAATAAAAGCCCCCATCAGGCAAGTTTTACACAAGGCTTCTTTTATCCCGAGACACTTTAAAACAAATCCCTCCCGCTGCAGTTACCAGCCTGGTGTATATGATTGACAGATGACAATGTGTCCATCCACATCCACTCACTGACTCCCTCTGATCTACAGCCTGTATTAACCAAACCATTTGAATAATAAAGATGAAAGTGGTTCCTTGATGTGAATGAGCTGTATTTCTTGTATGGTGCGTAACTGTTTCTCTGAAAGATTATATTACCTGTATGGATGGAGAATTATAGGGGATCGTTGTAACTTCACATAGGTCCAATTACCTACAGCAGATGGCAATATTGTGTAAGTTAGGTGGCGCTATAAACCTGAATCAACATTGACCTACAAATCAGGACTGCAGGAGACTGGTCATGTGTTTTACTTTTAGTGCAGACTGATCAATGCACATGATAAGAGTTATAACAGCTTCCCATGGGAAGGGGAAATCAGTAGGGGGCGCTATCTTGATCATCTCGATTCATGACCTTTAATTTTTGAAATTATGCAAATTTTGTATATGTGGAGGAAGTTTCTTTCAAGTATAACCTGAAAAATCAGGTGTGTCAAGTGTCAAGCAAAAAAAAACTCAAAACAAATGGAAATTAAACGACAAAGGACACAAAATTATTTCTGTATAGATTTAGCCTCATTAATGTTATTGTGTTCTTTGTGGGCAAATATAGGGTATACAAAATGATCCATGTAGTTTTTAGTATTATGCAGACAATAGTAATGAGAACAGGTATTTCGTTACATTCATGGAAAAACAGGAATGATGCAACATGTGTAAAATGGAAATGATGGATTTCAAGGAGCACTTGAAAGCACCATGGAATCAGCTTGGAAGGCTCCATCTGGTGGACAGAGGAATAACAATTACCACAAAATAGCACTGGTGCACAATGTCACTAAAAAGAAATAAAACAACAAAGTAAGATAATGTGAAACAAAAACAAGAAAACAAGCGTTGAATATAAATGAAAGTGGAAAGATTTCTAAATACTAATCGGCCAATCCACTATATTAACAAATACATATGAATATGGCTCATTCTAACGTCACTATATAATAACTGAAAACATTATTATGATGTCTTGTGTTTCATTCCTTCCCCTCTCCCGGACACACTGTACCTCCTCACCTGCCAATCAGTCTCATCTGCATACGAAACACCTGCGTTTGAAAGGTCACGTGATACACTGTCCCCGCCCCTATAAAATGGCCGCGGAGCAGGCCTCCATGTTTGAAGTGAATATTGCCGATTGTGAACCCACCACAGTGAGAGACTTAAACAATTAACGTCTTTAAATGGATATCTTTTGATATATTGGAGCGGCCAATAAGCTTTCAAAATGTCTGTACCACCTGAAAATGAGGCCGGAAACCGTGAAACAGATCTCATCTAGTCCCGCTACTTCTCCATGGGAGGTAAGTGAGTTGCAGTTTTGTATGTTATGGTTTAAAAAGAGCATTAATGTCGACAAACATCGGGCTTCCTGCACTGTTAATCGCGCAGCGATGACGTCATGACCACGAATCTGCCCTACACTCCTTTGTATTGGAGAAAATAGGATGGATTGTACTCTGTTGATGCTTCAGCAGCTGAGTTTGTGCTAACTGGCTAACGTGTGCTAACATATGCTAACGCGTGTTGATCCAGGGGCCTGGGGGCTGCGAGGGCCCCATCTCTCCATCTCCTGATAGAGATGATTAGTTAAATGATCCCTCATGAATATTCAAATAAAACACGTGTGGTGTACATGTAACTGTGATTAAGCAAACGACATGTTGGTCCTGTTGACTGCAAAAGGCGCAGTGTGTAAGATTTGGTGACATCTAGTGGTGAAGTTGCATGTTTGTATCCATCTCCTCACCTCAGTCATCAATAAAACTCAAATGATGCCAAGTACGTCCACTCTGGGCTACTGTAAAAACATGGCGGCCCCCGTAGAGAGGACCCGGTCCTCCAATTAGATATACATTAATGGGCTCCTTTTAAGGAAGTGGGGGTGGTGTATGTAACTGTTCAACTGTTTTTGTAATTTTTAAATTTTTTTTAGATGTGACAAAAATGTACAAAACCTTTCATGTGTAAAAGAGTCTCCTCTGTCCTGCATTCGCTCTGCTGGCAGCCCTCAGTGCTGCGTTTTGGTTCTCAGGGATTGGTGGAAGCTAAAGTGAAAGTAACAGTCACAAAGCACAGGCACATCCAACCGTTTGCTTATCAGTCGTATGGCTTTGACGTCTTCTCCCGTTTGTTGTTTCTTGGAAGAAATACTCTCGGGCACGATGATCCTCGCATGGAATCCTCACCAGGGAAACCACATCTGAGGGTGAGTGCTGTTTGTATTGTTGACAGACAATTGATTATATGGGTGACGGCTTTACGCATGTCTGGCTTTGTCAGGTCTCTGTCAGAGGAGGGCCGTACCCATGTTTACCCTCCATGTACTCACACATACACAGGCCTCTGTACAGTCTACCAACAATACACGATACTTGCAAATACACAAGGTTATGTCTTTGATCATTTCCTTGTGATTAATGCACAAATACTGTCGACATCCTTGAGCAATCTCCCAGTGTCAGTGAACTTGTAAACTTCGCCTCATTTACCCGGTGAAACATTTCATATGGTGTCGCAATGTTGTATCTTTATTTCATTTTCATTTTCATTCTGTTGCTTTTTCCAATACTTCCTCTTTGGGGTTGTGTGCTTGATGTCAATTGTTGATTTTCATTTATTCAAGAGTGTTGTGCTGGTCCCTCCTCTTGATTGTGAAACATTGGAATAGTATTAACTAACAATAACCTGTGTTTTGTTTTGTTTTTTAATAGTGTCATTGGGTGACAACATTCATGTGTCCATTTTGAAGAGAAATACATTTTAAAACCCGGAAAGTCGTAATGTACATTTTGTTTGAGTAATTTATTATTACTACATTTGCTGCGATACATTTCTGAAATGATCATTATTTTTTTTTAAATCCTCATATGTAAATTACTTTTCATTGTAATGATAGTAAAGAAATGAAAGTAACAGGGTTTAAAAAGTATAAAACAAAATGACACATAAGTGAAATTAACATTTTAAGCAAAAGTCTTTACACAAATCAAATTCCGTGTAGCTAAATGTGTTCAACCAGAGGAAAACCATTTATTAAAATAGCAGTGACACTTTCCCATCAACGCACTGTGAGCGCGCGGAAAAAGTAATGACTGTTGTCATTTAAAGACACACATGACCTCTACTCTTCTAAGTCTTTATGTTCTACCTCTGTTTGTTCCTGTGTGAAAAAAACCGACAGTATCCATGACGACTAAAGGCCACCATTGCTCTACATGCTTGTAAAGGTTGGGTTATAGGGATATTGAGCTGCAACACACAATTACACCAGTAGTTGCTGATAAATCCTATACTGTTCAGGGTATTTAATATAACAACATTGCATTTAGATAGAATCAATTCAGCCAGCATATTTTACGATGTAATGGTTCATTTTAGGTTTTATTTCATAAAAACTACCAAGTGTTTTTCATGCTTTCATTTTAAGTATGGTCATCAATAATGTCATTTTAAGAATCAACGTTAGATGTCACCCTTGATTTGGATTTGATCAAACGCAGTACCGTGTTTAGCCAGTAGATGGCAGTAGAGTCCCTCACAACTCAACCAAGCTGAACCATGACTGAGAACTGGTGCACATGAGAATAAGGGAACAAGGCAGCTTCATTCACCTCAGTGACACTGGCACTTGTTTATTAGGTCATCTTAATACTACTCCCCTCACATGATTACATTTGATTTGTTGTGTGTGTGTGTGCGAGAGAGAGAGGATATGATTCACTAAGGAGACACTGACTAATCTGTCATTATCAAATAGGCAGAATTGTTGGATGAGAGCGGTATAGGGAAACACAGGAAATTAATCTTCTAATCGAGGGCAGGTGATGTTCGGCGTTGACTCTGAGGGCCACAGGTACAGCAGGAGTGGGGCCCCTCACATTTCACCTGCAGCCTTTGAACAGAGTAAACAAGTATCTGTGATAGCACCACACAGATAAGTGAGCTGAGGCAGAATATAGCAATGCTATCCAGGTATAATACCATCACCATTACACTGGAACCAGGAAAAAACAAACAAACAAAAGTGTGTGTGATTGTGCACTGTGTATATATGCGCACTCCATCTTACACTTCGTACTATGCTGGGTACAAATCCCCCGGGAGGGGGGGGTGGGATCTCGTGAGTTGTCCAGAGGAAGTTGACCTGATGGAGATGCACCTGTCAGAAAGATCTCTGGATAGTCAAATCATCTCATGGAAATTCGAGACAATAGCCAGCTCTGTTTGTTTTCAACTTTTTGAATGTATGAATAGATCTGATGGACAAGGGGCTGAGCAAGCTAAACTAAACCGAGTTAAATCAGGAATACACACCTACGAGTGTCAAGAGAGAGAGAATGACAGTGTTGCGACGGCAGTTGCAGGTCATTTGTTTGTTGGGTAGTTTGCTCTGCTGTTGTTGTGTGGGAAACATCTAAAGACGCCTCCAGCAGTTGGCAGAACAGGTGTGCACACATCGTACGCGTCCCGGGTCATTTACCCGAATGACTGGGTTTTGACGGTACAGGGGTCACAGAGGTCAAAGCGGGTCGTATTGGCCCATTCTTCTTCTTCCAGTGAAAAGTTTGGCAGCTGAATTTGGAATTCATTCAAGGCGGGGGAGGAGGGGGGGGGGGAGACAGAGAACCAATTCAGAACAGCGGCCCCGATACAGACTATTTTGTGCCCCGAAAGAAGTTTAGGTCGAGGTGCCTGTTGGTCTGCGATGCTAATGTGTCGCCCCCTTTGTGTGTGTTTTGATGTGAATCCTCAGCTTAAAGTCTCAGCATCGGTGGTAAAGGCCAGGTTTGTTTACACTCATCACTCATTCTTAATTTTGCATCATGTCACAGTTGAATACTGAGGTCACTTTCACTGACCCCAACCCATCTAACGGAGGTAGCGGGACTTTTAGTTGAATTAGGCTCGGATTTTATTTTTGAACTTTTCTATTTGAAAGCTTTGAAGTTATCAAACCGATCTATTACTGTTTTCATAGTGGGTCATTCAAAACAAGCACTGTCCTGATCCATCTGTGACACAGAATGTGGAGTTTCTCCTGTGGGCGGTTGCTCTCAGCAGAAATCCACTGAGTCACCGCGCTGGAGCAGAGAAATTCCTTCAGCATGAGGAATTCAAAGTAACGCGGCAGTAAACATCACAGTGCTTCTCTGTGATGTTTACTGCCGCGTTTCGGTGATTTCGGCTGACTTGGATTTGCCAAGCAGGGAGTCATTCACTGAGAAATTCCTCTTTGCATGCCAGGCGAGGGTGCCACCTCCTGGCCAGACCCGGGTACTGCAGTACCACGGCTCTCATTCTCTCAAGTCACGTGATTTAAAAGAAATCAGGCCTCCGGGTCAGGCTGTGGCCTAGTGTGTGTATGTGTGTGTTAGAGCAGCAGAGAGAGAGAGAAGGAGGCGTCTGACTCAGCAGCTGTTGTGTAATGTGCAGGCATGAGATTGTCGAGTTTTATTGCCTTTTATCTGGATCACTGATCACTGATGAGCTCCCTGAGCAACTTTACATACCAACTTTATTGTCCTTAAAGGTGCAGTGTGTCCGATTGTGATCATTTTTGTCACTTCTAACAAACATACTGCCCAACAATAACACACTGACATTTTCCTGAATTCATTATCACCCAACTGTTTTATATTTTTAATCCATGATCCTGAAATCAGGAGCGGGTCCTCTCCACGGGGGCTGCCATGTTTTTTACAGTAGCCCAGAGTGGACGCACTTTATTGACGACAGAAGTTGACCATATGTTCCCGTGCATGCTCAGAAAGGTAAGGGTGGTGGATGCAACAGGGAAGTTCACTTTTAGATGTTGCCAAATCTCACACACTGCACCTCTTTTTTATTTTTAATTTTTATTTAATTTATTTATTTTTTACACGCGATCCTCACTTTTAATGTGACAGGTTTCCGTGTGTTTAATCAAGGAAGTGGCTGTTTGAATATAGTTCTGCCATCTATCATTCCAGCCTGTGGTGGACTGTTTGAAAGCAGTCAGCATTGCGAGGTATGAGTGGGAGAGGCTCAACAACGAGGATCTGTAAACGAAGGGGGGGTGGCGTGTTTTGTCGCCGCTGACGAGCCTGCGGGTGAGATTTGCATGAAAAAAAAAATGGAATAAACAAGGAAACTACAGAGATTAGATGACACACGCGAATGTGAACAAATACTTTCAAACGGGTTCCTTGGCCTGCCACATTTGTGTTTGTTTTCTTCTTGCTCGCCGATCTGATGTCTACATTCCGTCTCACCTGCTGCCACACCTGGCCGCACGCTGGCACACACATAACTCCGAACAAAGTGGGTGGGGGGCGACTGAGGCAAGTGCTCTGGACACAGAATCAATTTTCAAAAATAATACCAGTTATTAAATTTCCATTTCAATTGTGGCAGAGCATATTTTGTAAGAGGGCATGGGGCACCTTTCCAAACAAAAAAATGCTTGTGTAGTGACACCTGTGGCAAAGTAGTGAACTGCAGCTTCAGATCTGCCTAATTTTCGTAGCAATGCGTCCGTAGCTTAAAGGTGCAGCGTGTAAGATTTGGTGACATCTAGTGGTGACGTTGTATCCATCACCTCACCCTACTGAACATGCTGGAGAAGCTATGGTAGAGTTCAGTTGTCATTCAAACTCAAAAGATGTGTATGTCCACTTTGGGCTACTGTAAAAACATGGCGGTCCCCAAAGAGAGGACACACTCCTCATGTAAATGAACATCAAAGGGCTCATTTAAGGGTAATGGGAAAAAATAATACATTTAGGTGATTATAAATTCATAAACATGTCAGTATGTAGTTGTTTAGTAACCTTTTTAGAAGTGACAACAATTACAGAAATCTTACACACTGCACCTTTAAGCCAATGTGTTTGCACACCATTTCTAAACTACTCCACACAGTTCCTCTTGTATCGATTAACTCCCTGAGTCACTTCACACAGGTTGATAAGTACACTGGGGAATTATTTCGTCACAGCCTGTTCACTCAATGGAATTGAAGAGAGTATGTGTAGGCAACAAAAGTAAAAGTGCAGTTGGTCATTTTTCAAAAAATATTACAAAACAATTCCATACTGA
>JAFBJT010108338.1:0-35984 GCA_016785325.1 Chascanopsetta lugubris
TCTACAACAATATGCTTAAAATCTTCAATTCAACAATCAATACTCAGCAATGTGCCAGAATAAACAAAAAGAGGAATCATGCTTTTGTGGAAATGCAGGAGATCTTTTGATCGTTTTGATTATTTTGCAGAAAGAAGTAAATGATAACCACCACCTCTCTGATTACTGCACAGTTTGAAACCCCTTTATTTGCCTCTGTGCACTTGTTCCCAACAATATCATCTCCATTACCTGCTGTTGTGTTTTAGCATTTCACACAGCGAGGCGGAAAAGGTGCTGATTTCAGATGAATCCGCTCACGTCTGTTTAACCGCGAGAGCTGACCAGCGCTTCCTCGCCTCAGAAATTCATTTGACCCGATTACAGGTCCCATCATTTAGACTGGGAAACACACGCAGAGACAGACTTCCTGTCATTCAATTATCAGTCAATAGAAAACTATGACTCTCCCTCTGATGGAGCGCTGAGCTGAGCACGATGCAGGGAATTACATGATCTCAGACACGTTAGGAAGAGCAGACAGCGAACGTTCTGAATGACAACTTTGTCCTGATAATCATTAAATGGTCTCTTGCAGCCATACTCGTTTTTTAATACAATTATATTTAATTCCTTGTGTATGATTTCTACATAAGGTTACATGTACACTTCAATTAAAGGTTTTGATTCATCAGTTAATAGATTGTGTATATTCTAGCGGGGAGACAAATGTTGTGAAAAGCAACAAAATACTTATCGATTGAAATCCTCTGTGCGGTTTGTTATTAATATCGATGGTGTGAATAAATGATAGAGAAGAACGATGTGATCTATTTTCATTCTGTTTCTTCTGCTGAAAAGACAAACCCACATCCAAGTCACTGAATTATTTAAAATGGTGTCGCTTGTCTGTACAACTCACTTGTATGACACTCACTTGTGTCACTTTGGTGAAGTATTCTCTGTTTAAACTGATCAATACTTGAGCGGTTTGAATGTTAAACAATAAATGACTGGGTCAATGTGGTCTTCATACTTGATTATCATTCCATCATCAATCATCAATTATTCAAGTTTCAAATATTGTATATGCATTTACACACATGTTCAAATGTAAACACACTGTAAATATTGCTACACATAAAATCTGGCATGTGTAATTAACTAGAGTTCATGGGCAACGTTCGCTTGCTCACGGGCCACATGAAATGATCTGGCGGGCCAGACCATGACTGCGTGTCAACACGATTCCGTCTACAGAGTCAACAATCAGTTGCCGCAGAGCGCGGCCGCCGAGCTGAAGTTGAAAGACTTCGTATCAATTCATGGTGTTGTCTACCTCTGAGTAACGGGTGACTCTTAAGTGTTATCGTGGAGCGTCTGCGCCAGAGGGCACATATTTCCGCTGTTTATGTTCTCAACGCTTAATTGCCAAGTTGGCGCATTCAATTACCACTGGCCTCGCCCCCTCGACGGCTCTTTGCGCGCGCACACACACATCTCTCCCCGCCACCACGCCTCGCGTCCGCCTCTACAACCCCTTTAAAAGTCCATTTAATAAACACGCGCGTTGTCTTTTCCTGCGCGAGGCACAGCTGTCGACACCTCAGTCAAACTCCGGGGAAGCGCCGCACCCCCCCCCACCCCCCCCCCTCTTTCTATCCGTCTCTCTTCTAACCTCCCCCATTCTTCTCTCTTTCATCACACCGCATTCCTGCTACTTCCTCCTCTGACGGACCCTCTCCGGCGCCGTGAATCATCGTTTGGGTTGGCGTGTGCCATCCCTCCTCTCACCGTCTCTCTTATACAAAAGCCTGAGGGTTCGCTCAATACTGTAACGTCGTGACTCATCCGCCGACCTACATTACACCCAGTCGGATTGTTTGGGGGGGGGGGGGGGGATTTCATTCTTTCGGGGGGGGGGGGGGGGGGGGGGATTTCACTCTTTTTCTGACCGCATTGTCCTTTGAAGCCCGAGTCTTCCACGCATGCTCGTGCCCTTTGTAAGGGTTTAGTCATGAGAGAGGAAGTGGAGTTGGCATCGGTTCACCCTGCACGTTTTGTCAGATACACCTGTAGAAGAGTCTTCGCCGAGTCTTTGCTCGGAGCGACAAGGTAAACACACCCCCCTTCGTTTGAAGAGAGTGGGCCTGCTCACACAGGTGCGAGAGCGAGAGAAGGTCAAAGGTCACTCCACTTTGCTCCGGAAAGAGTGGAGGTGATCGCTATTTCAATATATTCAAAACACTGCATGTGTAACCTGGCCCTAATTCTTAATAGGCAAAGTCATGCCATGTCATGTCATGTCATCCTCAACCGCTTACCCAGTAATCTGGGTCACGGGGTAATTCTACCCGTTCACAGGGAGCCATTGAGGGTATCAGCGTCAGGGCGTGTGTCACTGCAGCAAGGTTCGAGCGGGACTGCCGGCCCCCCATAAGGCAAACTCAGAAAAACGAACCGGCGGCTGCAGTGAGGCTCGGACCGAACCTCTCAGTGTGAGGGTGGCACCACTCTTCAAAGCCATCGGTCGCGTAGAAAACATTTTCAAAGCTGCGTCGTCAGTCCTTGACAAGGCTATTGTGTACCTGAGTGGTCTGTGACTGACAATGTTTCTGTGTGTGTGTGTGTGTGTGTGTGTGTGTGTGTCAGGGCTGTAAACATGTTCTATTGACTTCCTCTGATGTAAAGGTTGTGATATTCAAGTGAAGTAGCGGAGGAGTGGATAACAACGATCCGGTGGTCCGGAGTGTGACTGGGGTCAGGCTGGAGGGACGTAGAATCTATCCATCACATTCAGTGAGCGCTAGCTGGCGAAATGCATGAAAACAGTCTTTTATCTGCCGTTAAGTGCCTTTGATGAAACTGTCAAATCTGCTTTACACAGCCCAGGGTTCACCAGTCTGATCCGTGGTGCACAGACAGAGGGTGATGCTGCAGAGAGAAAGCAAGGTCACACCGACGCAGCACAGGAGTGTGAGTCAGACACGTGGACCTGGTTTGACGGAAGGGAAACTGTTGAGTGAAACTCAGTTGACGTGGAAAAAAAACAAAAAAAACCCAACTTGAGACGAGACAACCGTCGAAGCTCCAAACATTTTCCAAAGCCTCTTCTGCCACTGCCTCATCAAAACTGTCCCAATGGAAAAACAGCCAGATCATTGGACAGTCATCAGCCCGTGTGTGTCTGTGAGAGTGTGTGTGTTTTACTGTCGGGTCTCATCGACACATGAGAATACATCGATTTGCCAATGTAATACAGACACATGGAATATTCAAATCGAAATCAATCAAATCTGTGTCCACAAGAGACACACACATACACGACGTATGTATGAAATACACATGACACTCAATAGAAATTGGGGCAATGTCATATATTGACGCAGATCTCATATATCCCTGTATTTTATGTGAAATGCACAATTTGTTTTACTGTATATTCAAACTTCTATGTATCTAATCATGAGTGTTACTCTAAAACATATGAGACCATGTTCTATCATAATAACCTTAACGTCCGCAACAAATTATCGTAAGGGGATATGACATCTTTTACTAATCTTTATATTTTCATACACCGAGATACTATCGTCACATTCACATTCAAAAGATGGACAAATGTGAATAACTCTATATCACTCCTGGTGAGAGGATATTTCTGTCAACTATTTAAAGGGCCATAGTTCTGGAGAAAGTCCAGACATAACTTTGCTGATATTGGAGTCTGTGTTTCCATATAACCGGTTATTATGGATTAAATACGGTGAAAATGTCCAACTCAAGCAGGTCCACCCTTTGTAGGTAGTGATGCACAATCATCAGTCTTGCTCGTAGTGGATGTATCTGGAGTTGTTTAACCGTGTCACGACTCATCACTTTTGGAGGCCAAACAGAAAACGCTCCGTGAAAACTCTCCAGCCTTCCCCTCGCTGGTCAGCTTCACTCCCCACATCAAAGACTTGTCATCAGAGACGATGGCTCCATGCGCCGGGAGTTCAGAGCGGCAAATGTGAAGGTCTCTGTGGATTGAAAATCCTCGGCTCTGCGCAGCACCTCCCAGTGTCAGTGGTGCAATTCACTTTGCATTCATAGTCAGATGCCGTCAAGTACATCTGCATGGGAACAGCTGTGGGGGAGCGAGAGGCTGAAGGACAACTTGGTAAATCAACAATAAGTTGATTCTTACAAAATAATAACAAAGGCTCGGCGAGCTCCTGAGGAAGTTTTCACGTACAAAATCGACCCCTTCAAAATCAAGTCACGCTTAGAACCATTTCAATATCAGATGTATCTCCATCTTTACTCCAACTGTTAAAAATACCCAGATTATACGTTATAAATGTGTACAATCAGGAAATGAGGATTGACTTTGCTCTTCTTAATCCGAGCATTAATCCTGCTTTGGGCTTCATTATGAGTTTTTGCTCTGTTATTTGCAAATCATATCAGCTACAGGCACGGTCAAAGAAAAAAACAGTGACAGACTTTAAAGGCCGGCGGTTTTCAGACTGCAAACACGAGGGACCTGCAGTCAGTCCACAGGACTGAAGCGAAGATACGGAGATAAGAAGCACAGCGGCTCAAAACCACCCAAAGATACCGCGGATGCTTTGAAGGCCTGTAGTGGCGAGCTGTTGTAGCGTCAGTGATCGAGCCAGGATCAGGGGGAAGAGTGGGCCGTCCACTGAGCAGGATGTCTGTGGTCATATCCCAAATTCCAATGTTCCAAGTGTCCTTGAGCGAAAACACTGACGCCACCCACACTAGCGCTGACGGCAGAAGTGTCATAAAGAGTGTGAAGCGCACAGATGCACTGTATGTGTGTATATATGTAATATTTTCTAGACAACAATGACCAAAATCGTACACAATGCACCTTTAACACTTGAACACTCAACTTACATAACTCAATACAGACCACGCTGACTCCTCTCTCCGCATTAGAGTGACATCACCTCTCTCACCTCCCTCTTCGTATCTAAGGACCTTCCCACTTACCCTGGAAACTTTTGTTGACCACAGACGGGAAGGAATTCCCCAGGACCACCACGCTGGGGTCAATGATGATTTCGCGGCTGCGCCCCTTGGATCCCGTCACCTCCCGTTGCCCTCCGCCGCCGTCCAGTCGCAGCGTCAACTCGTTGTCGTGTCGATCCACCAGGACCTCGTGCCACTCCCCGTTGTCGAGGCGATACGTGGGCAGGGTGACGTTGTAGTCTCCATCACCCAGGTTGTAGAAAACACAGAGGAGGCCCTGGAAGATCTGCAACATCAGAGGAGCAGGATAAGTTGGAGGTTGAAAACCATCGACGGAACTTTGACCTCGGGCTGCCGATCTGCAAACAAAATGCGTTGTGTTGAGGTGAGTTTGCTAAATAAGTGAATGCAGCGAGCAAATGCACATTACTGAATTTCCTGTGTACTCAGAGTTCAGTGTATTGTATGTCAACATCTACAGAGACAACTCTGTGCGGAAACGTTGCCTCTTATTGGTGTATAAAGAAAAAAAAAAATCCAAGCCGTTTACATTCATCCAGTCACACACACACATTCAGAGCGTGCATCCACTTGCAGCACCTTTGTATCTCTGAGTACATGTGGGGTTTTGAATCTTGCCCAAGGACACTTGAGCATGAGGAGTGGGGAAGGCAGAAATTGAACCTCTGACCTGGTGGTTAACCTGTCAGCCACAGCTTACCCAGGGTTCCACGGTCAACTGGGCAATTACTTGAATTTCCTACCTCGGAGGCTAAATGGGTAACTGATTGTGACTAGAATGGTTGAACGGGGTTTAACTGTTACCATGTGTTTATTTCGTGTTTTCGGTCACATGCGCTTCAGGCAGTTACTGGAGTCATCGTGGCTTTCGAAGCTGTGGTTTGGAACTCGGACACTTTCCCTGCGTCTCTCGCTCACTCATCATTCTTTCCCTTCCTCTCTCTCTTTCTACACAATTACAGCCCCGATCAGAATCCCGGGTGTTTGCACGGCTCTGATCAGCATTCGATGGGAAGGCGGCGAATTCTTCTTCTTCTGAAACGCGTTCCGCAACTATGCTGCGCTGCACAAGCATCTCCTCATTGTTGTCGTGACAGTTTTACATTTCACTCACTCAGCAGAATGACGATCAAACGGTGGTGAAGCAGCAAAGTGAAAGTGTTTCTCATGATGGGAGGCGTAGAAGACTGCTGCAGATCAGCATTGTAAAATGACCACTGTGCCCCGATGGCGCTGTTGTCCCCTCCTCCCGAGCCGTCGTTACCCGGCCGTCGTGACATCAGACTTCATGCACCGGTAACCCAATCAGTGACGACCCATGAAGGAAGAACAACTACTGACAATTGGACAATTATTGAACATGCTCATTTTAATTGGAAAGAGGCTCGAGAGGCAGCCGTCACCTCAACGACACCATCTCCTTCCTTTTCCACCCTGATGACATCACAGAAAGTCTCAGCGCCAAAGCACAATAAGATGGCCGCTGTCCGGTTTCGAAGCAGAGACATTGTGTCAGGTAACGTCTGCAGCCCAAACACACGTTTACCCTTAAAGGTGCAGTGTGTACGATTTGGTGACATCTCGAGGTGAAGTCGCATGTTGTATCCATCAGCTCACCCTCACACTTTTGAGCATGCAGGAGAAACTGCAACTGTCTTTGAAACTCAAAAGATGTTTAGTGTGGCCACTCTGGGCTTCTGAAAAAAAACATGGCGGCCCCCATAGAGAGGACCCCCTCCTCATGTAAATACACATTAAAGGACTTATTCAAGGACAATTTTACAATTACCAATTTAGGCGAATATAAACCAATTAAAATGCCCATTTGTAATTGTTTTGTAACATTTGACAAAAGTGACTGAAATCGTACACACTGTACCTTTAAAGCTCACATTGACAAAGTAGGCCTATCAATTCGGTGCAAATATTTACATGATTATCCTAAATTAGAGTTTTTCCAGCACTTCCAACACTTTTCTATTCTTGACTTATATTTTGACATATTACAATAAACAGGCATCAGAGCTGCAGGGCAACAAGATGCCAGTGCTCCTCCGACTGCTAATGCCACATCAGTGGCAACTCATTTATTTGCAATAAATAAACTCTCCGTCTTATTGTTTACTTCACTGTGTGTCGCAAATGCTGATCTTCATTCGTCTCAACAGAAGAAAGCACCAGCGCTGTCTCCTGACAGAACTGAATAGTGCCTGGTGTCAACATCATGTGGAAAAAGCAAAGTCTCCATTGAAACCTGTTTTCTCGGCTAATCTTCAAACCTCCCTGTGAACTGTTTTCAGCGAGGACACTTTTCGTCGCTCCATCTGTCGACCCCTGCGCGGCGAGACGCAGCCTCGAATGAACCAAATGACATTCTGTCTCTTTGTTCAGAGACCGAAGTCACCGTGGCGCACATCTCAAAACCTTGGCAAATTAAATCAAAACGATCTGCACTGCAAGATGCCTCCGTGGGTAAAGAGGAAAACCTGGTGAAGTGATCTGAGGCAAAGCAGGAGGATTGAGAACAAATGGGAATGAGAAGAAAGAAAAGCTTTCAGTTGGTGGGTAAAAGATTGGATCGATGGGCCTGTTTGGCCAATAAGCCTGATCGACTCCCTACAGGATTTCAAACACCAGGAAAATTAAAAAGGAACCGACTCACTCCCCTCCACACACACACACACACACACAAACACACACACAGCTACAAACACACACACCCACACACACATGCACACACACACACACAATTCGTCATATGGGAACATCAAGTGAATGGTATTCATAGAAGACAACAAGGTAACTAACAAACAGCCTCATGTTACACAACACGCTGTTTCCCTCCGTCCTCTGATCTTGAGATGAAAACTGCTCTATTTTGATTTGGCGGCGATTCACGTCACGTGTCTGTCACAGAGCAACATTCGTTTAGAACGACTCCAGCAGCCTGTGTTTCAACACGTGTAAGTGTGTCTGTCTGTATATGAGAGAGCGAGAGAGAGAGAGAGGGAGAGAGAGAGAGAGAGAGAGAGAGAGCATGTTCGAGAGATTGCGTCCAAGGGCCATTTTAGGGGGATAGGGTGGTGGGAGCTCGATCCTCATTTCAATTTCAAACTGTTTCCTCTGAGTGTCCCACTGAGCATAATTTTCTCCCTCCGTCTTCCTCCGCCACCGCGTAAACAGGCGAGCGAGACGAGACAAGCACAGAAATACAGACAGCGAGACGGGAGGAAGTGGGTGCATCTGCCATTAATGTGCCCACTCCTTCCCCAAATAATGAGGACAAAACAATGTTTTTGTCAACACAAATAAAAACTGAAACAGAAGGAAAACACCTCTCAATCCTCTCTCCACTGTTTGCCTCTGTTATTATGCGGCATCGGCCTCCAATTTCACCAAACACGTGTCGAACACGTCTTTTTTTCTTATCTCTAACATGTTTGGATGAGGTCTCAGTGTGTGGGGCGGACTTATAACCAGTGGAGAAGTTGCATGTTGACCGATGTTAGGACCTTCCTCTCCAAGGATAATGGATGTTTCGTTGGTCCATGCCATGCTATTGGAAACATGGTGCTGCAACATGGAGGCCTTGGTGGAGATGGGAATAAGGTCCCCTTGAAAACGTGAGGGGCGCACTCTGGAATAACATCAATAGTTGGTGCTTTCAAAGAAAAAACTGAAAATATGAGTGTAATTATTATTATTATTATTTATTTATTCGTGTAGTATTAGTATTCACTTTAAATAGTGGGATCAGATGGAAAAAATACATTCAATTCCAGTTGTAAATTAAGTACAATTAATTTGTTTGTTTCTGTGTTGGTAAGACTTGAACAAATTATTTAAAAGTTGCAGTGTGTAAGATTTGGAGACATCTTGGGGTGAAGTTGCATGTTGTATCCATCAGCTCACCCCTCACCCCTCTGAGCATGCAGGGGAACCTATGGTAGACTTCCGCTGTCATTAAAGCTCAAAAGAGGGTTAGTACATCCACTCTGGGCTACTATATAAACATGGCGGCCCCCAGAGAGGACCTGCTCCTCATGTAAATATACATTAAAGGGCTTATTTCAGGGAAATGAGGGGAAAAAAGATACAAGTAAATGATCATGAATGAATGAAAATATCAGTATGTAATTGTTTTGTAATATTTTCAGAAGTGACAAAAATGCACTTTATGCACTGCACCTTTAAAATAACAATGAACTGGTTAATAAAATAAAAAAATGTCTTTATCATTATTATAATAATATTGCATCTAATTCCAATTCTGGGCAATGCTGACTTGGATCAAACTTTTCATGTTTACAATACATTTACATATGAATAATAAGTGAGTAAATAACACGTTTACTGAAGGACTATTCTGAACTGGTTGATGCAGGGTTCACTGTTGACCCTGGAGCAGGGCGGGTGTAAACCCTTCCCCGGCACAACAGGAGTGTTAACGTTGCTGGCCAGAGCATGGTTTGTTTATTTGTCGCGTCCTGCTCATTTCAAGGTTCTGTGATGAAGTATTAATTATATTTCAAATCCACTGGGCCCGGCGCTTCTTAACCAGATGCACTCGCAGCCACCTGATTTTACCCCCAATTAAAGCTGAGCGGAGCGCAGCAATTTGGCTCCTGCTCGGCTCCCTGGGTGGCGTCTGAGTGAACGTGTTCCATGATGGCGTGTGTGTGTGTGTGTGGGGGGGGGGCACTGAGTCCTTGCACGAGAGCCTTGCATATACTAGGTGTGTTATGAAGGAATGTGACTCCATGTTTGAGTAAACAGTCCCACCGCAGGGACAGTCTCATTTCCCCAGATGCTTCGCAGCAACAGGCTGCATCTCGTTGCAGCAGCTTCTCGCTGTCGCAGCCATGTGCAGACTATGTGTTAATTTCCTCTCATGATTAAATTATATTGTACAAATGCAGATTATGTGCATATAACTAACTCAAACAGTACCACTGTGCAAAACCATTACCGTGACATATCTTCCTACCCCCCTCCGTCTCCTCCGCTGCTCTGCAGTGCGCTGCTTTAGAGTTGAGATATCGATTTGGTCGTAAGAATAAAAAAATTAAAATAATAAATACATGAATAAACTCATACGCTGCTGGGCAAATGGCATCACTTTGAGTTCTTACCAGCCTAAAGGCGGATGAGCGTAATTTATGTTAAACGCTGTGAGAGAGCTCCAGTCGGGTGTGGAGCTGGAGTGTTTCCACGTGTTTTAAAAGGAAAGTTTCTTATAATCAAACAATAAATTCCACAGGTTTACAGGGTTCCTGGAAAGACCAATGCAATCTGGGGCCAAGGAAAAACAAAGATGATGCATAAATGAAACCATTTAAATGCAAAACAAAAAAGTTTCATTTACTCTCAGAAAATGTATTCTGGTTGGGTGAGGTGGGCTCTTGCCTGTGCGCGGATCATGCATTTCCCTGTCTGCTAAATTAACGGCCGTGTGTCATCCCTCAAAACACCTGTCATCCGACAGCGGAGGTAATCTGCCTTGCAAAAATAAATGAGTCAAAGTTAGATCTCAGGGATTTCACCCACCCACATGCAGTTGAAATAAAGAAATGCATGTTCAAATCAAATCGAATCAAATTGTATTTACATAGCCTGCATTTACGAATCAGAGTTTGTCTCACAGGGCTTCACAGGGTGGGAAACATCCTCTGTCCTTAGAGCCTCGGCAATGGTCGGGAAAAACTACCCGGGGGGGAAAAACCCTTTTAACAGAGAAAAGAAGAAAAGGTAGAAACCTGAGGGAGAGTCACAGGTGAGGGATCCACTCCCAGGACGGACAGACGTGCAATAGATGTTACATCGAATGTTCAATAACGAAACACACATTATAAATGTGCATGATTAAAGTTCTCTGCCATTTGTTAATCAGTGGAATAGTGACAATAATATCACCTCCATAAATTTGCATTCCTGTGCATCAGGGCGTGAGTAACATTATCATAGAGCTTCAGAGCTCTCCAGAGATCGGGGCTTAATAAATGAATAAATCCTGCTTGGCACCAGTTCCCAAAGACAAGATCTATCCAGCCCTGGTGACCTCAGGGCAGTTACCCTTAAGTGAACCAGGAACTGAGAGGATTGATTCCCTTTCTTGACGGATGTGGGGGTGGACTCTGCCATCGTGCCTCCCTCATTCTCTCCTGGCAGTCAATGGCTGGAGCGAAGGAATCTTTTTTTTGCTTAAAAATTGTGAGAGAAACTACTCAGGGTGAGAGTCAGCGCAAAGGACGCAATAGTTGGCACTGTATTTGCTGAACTTCATTTTGAGAGTATTGGCTCACGCATGCAGGGGTCAGCAGGGTGGGCAAGGCCGAGTAGATGGAGTTAGACTTGAGGAGGACGAGGAGGGGGGAACCAGACCAGCACAAGGTGACAAGACAGTCCGAGTCCTCACCCAGACCCGACTCTAGTACTGGACTCTAGTACTGGACTCTAGTACAAGCCTATTTGCGCTGTGCTTTGGGACCTTATGGTTTTAGGACCGAAAGGACGAGTGTGAACCTCAACAGCCAATTGAAACGGTGGCCCAGTACTGATGTTGCAGATCCCCTACATGGTTATGATCTGCTGTGAGACAGGACCTGTCTCCGAGACGTCAGCAGGCTCAATGAACCCGGAAAAAACGAACAAGTGGTTGTCTGGGCCTCGAGTCTGTCTGTCTCTCTCCAGTTCGATGGACACCGGTAAAGCAGCTGCTCTCCATGACGGACAAGCCATTCAGTCTCATACCCAGTCTGCATGAGTGTTACACTCGTCCATCCGTCCATTCATCCACCCATGCATCCATCCATCCATCCATCCATCCATCCATCCATCCATCCATCCATCCATCACAGTTTGCCTGTGAAGTATTTCACAACGCACCATCTGGTCCAGTTTATCAGACGCAGTCTGTCGCGTCAGGTGATCCAACTCAACGACTCCTCTATTATTCTAATCTTCATTTACATAAGTGACACATTTCAATGGATGCAGTGAGGTCACACTGGTGCTGTATATTCAGGTGTTTCATTTTCAGGTGTTCATCTTGATTATACCAGCACCTGTTCTCTTCAGTGCCTGTTCCAGTCAGACTTGGAAAAATCCCCATATTCATGCTCAGTCACTGTGACTGGCTGCCAGTGAGCATGAAGTGGAAAGTTTGCATTAGGTCTGTGTCACAAAAAAAAAATAACACACACAAAAAAAAGTTATTTTCTTCAGTGTTTTGCTCACGGTGGAAACCCAGCACCGGACACTCACAGAAGAAAACAGCAGCGGCTCAGACTAAGGGAGCTCCTGTGGTCCACGCGTGTGTTGCCTGTGGCCTGGCTGCAGCAGAAATAACATGTGGCTGCTCTGTGGGCAAAGCCACGACCTCTTATCGCAGAGCTGCATCGACATTCAGAGAAAGGGAAACACATTTTTTTTTAAATGAGGTAAAGCTGGTCTGCAGCAGGGACAAGGGCGCGCTCTCTCGTGGGTTTCTGCGCTTCTCTGCGCTGGGGGGTGATATTTGACCCGGCGTGAACAGTGCAAACTACAAGTCGCTGCTCCTGAAAGTGGAGTGTGGACTGTTTTACCGCAGCAGCACCGTGGCGTGGTTAGTGGAGCATTGTTCACGAATTGCACGTCTGTCTCGCTGAGAGGAAATAATAGAAGAAAACCGAGGTCCACGATCCCTGTCTGCCTGATTCTGTGTGTGGCTAAAACTGTACAGCTGGTTCAGACTGGACGTGTACTTTTGCTGATAAAACCCATTTACTTCCTTTCACCTTAAAGGTGCGGCGTGAAAGATGTCAGTCACTTAGATCTGTAGAAACAGAATGACGGAACAATTATACAAACGGATGTATCATCACCTAAATGCACGAGCTGCTTTTTACATTACTCCAAAAAGAGGACCGCCGGCATACATTTACAAGGGGAGCGGATCCTCCCGATGGGGGCGGCCATGTTTTTACAATCGCCCAGCAACATCGTTTGAGCTTTAATGACAATCGAGGGCTACCGTAGGTTCTCCCGCATGCCCGAAGGAGGAGTGAGGTGAGGTGGGCACAATATGCAAATTCACCAGTGGATGTCACCAAATCGTACACACCGTACCTTTAACACAAGCAATTCGTTGCCTCACAAACAAACCCGTTATTTTGAAATGTAGCATCAACTCCCTACATCTGTCTCCATCTGCACCGAATCAATAACAATAATACTGAATAACAACCTCCACTATAGTGTATAATAATAAGCCCTAATGGAAATGTCCATAATGTACTTAATAGACAAGTCTGCATTCGTTATGAACAACAATTGAGTATAATTATTTTGCTGAATGGGTCACAGTTTTCTAAATGACTGTGATTATGTTTTTCCATATTTGTCCTACACTGTAATTAACAAGTTTATGCTTATAATTACAGTTTGTTCCACTTGTTGAAGTTCAACCACTGAACAACGGGTCCAAGTCAAGTGACACGTGTTTGAGTTAAAGTCAGACTAAACAGACAATTCAAAGGCAATGGCTGTGAGGTTGCATGTTAGTGCGACTTTGTGCATCAATATTTTATTTCATGGACCATCGATGTCAAACTCTTCGCATCTTTTACCTGCATTTACATTTCTAATTATTTGTGCTGCGCTCCCCCTTTAAATTCAGTGCCTCGGCCAATGACCCGTCATCACGGGGGCCGGAGGAGCGGGGGGTTTAACCACTGAGCTGCTGATTCATGTCGCCTGGGGATCGCACCTTGATTGAAGTTTTTTTTTTTCTACAAAGCCATTTTCCCCCCCGTGTCATTACACTGTACAATCTGTCTTTGTCTATTTTCCTTCCACCCTCCGTCTCTGTCTTGTTAGCCTTGCGTCTCCATCATGCCGGCCTTGCCAGATCGCTGTCACCATTTCCCTGATGTGAATATGATAAGATGTCTGCCATTATACCAACGTGACATCATTTAGAGGCTGTGCAGCGTTGGGGTGAAAGGATACAGCCACAGCGTTAAAGTCCAACCAATAAATGAGCCAGTCAGTCTCTTAACACAGGGGTGTCGCTTCGAGGTGTGGTAGTCCAATGGCCACACACAGCCCGAATCACCCCGAGGTTGCCAGATTGAACCCGGTTCTGGCCCACGGGCCAAATGTTTGGCACCACTGACTGACAGGAAAATAAGTGGATGTGATGAGAACTATCAGAGTGACTCATCATGACGTCTTTTGTCTGGTCTTTACATTTGTGATGACCATTGATTCAGCTGTTTTAGGTACAGCTTCAGATCCTTGAGGCGTCAGTGTTTAAAGGAGCAGTGCGTACGATTTGGGTCATTTCTGTCATTTCTAAAAATATTACAAAACACAGACATTTTCGTGAATTTACAATCACCTGAATATTTGATTTCTTTCCATTACCCTGAAATGAGCCCATTAATTTATATTGGCATGAGGCGCGGGTCTGCTCTACAGGGGCCGCCATGTGTTTACAGTAGCTCAGAGTGGACGGAAATTGGAGTTTTAATGACAACTGAAGTCTACCACAGGTTCTCCTGCGTGATCAGGGGTGATGGATAGAACATGCAACTTCACCTCTAGATGTCGCCAAATCTACACACTGCACCTTAAAGTTCAAATCCGAGTCAAGATTCCGAATGAAATTTACACACAAAAAAAAAGACTTGCGTTGGACTTTGAACACTGGTCCAACCTGACGCCAGTGAAGCGTCTTGGCGAGAAAGGAAGCGAACAAACCACGTGGAGAGGATTGGCATATGTCGGAAAGTCTGCGATGAGATGAAGGCTACCGACAGTGACGTGACGGATGCGCGATGGAAGCGGGAAACAATGTCGGATGAAAGACGGCGTAACAAGCAAACAAACATCGGAGAGACACAAAGAAGAGATCAGAGAAACTGACAGAGGGAGAAAAAGCAGCGGAGTCTCACTGAAAGGAGAAGCAGTAATGAAATCTCAGACTTGTCAAACCTCTCATATCTCAACCACACATCATAAACGTGATTTACTTACAGCGCTTTCCCGGCTGTCAGGGCCTCCCGTCGCCTACAGTCACTCACCGACTCCCTTGCGCTCGACACGGACGACTCTAAACCTCGCATTACGAACGCCATCGTAAATGAGATTTAGCGCAGTTTGAAACGTTCCTCGCACGTCAGGATGGGAGATGGATTCTTCTCAGGTTTAACGGCCCCCGTTCTTTAATTTCCAGATAGAGATATAGTTTCAGCGACGGTGAGGCCGAGGGGGCCGCCGGGCTGCTCGAGCTGAATGATTAAAATGGGCAGCGGCGGGTGGGTCTTGTTCAGCTGATAGTTAGCGCTGCTCTGAGGGTGCGCCTCTGCCGGAGAGCGCGCGGTGGGAGTGTGAAACACTCACGGTAATGGCTGGAATAACAGCTTGAAACGAGCACCTCGGTCATCCAGCGTGTCAGAGAGCGGGATGAAGGGGGATGCCGGCGCTGGACTGGCGATGGCCACCCACTCCGGGCTGAACGTACACGAGGGCGCCGCAGCAAAAGTGCTTTCCGTGAATTTCGGCTTCGGGCGGCGGCTCGACGAGGGGGAGAGAACGTCACGTCGCGATTTCACTTCATTCAAATTGGCTGTAACACACAGCTAAGCTGGTGGTGTCTGAGTCAGGGTGTTAACAGCGCGACTCTACACACACACACACACACACACACACACACACACACAGAGGGGGCCGCCGGGCTGCTCGAGCTGAATGATTAAAACGGGCAGCGGCGGGTGGGTCTTGTTCAGCTGGTAGTTAGCGCCGCTCTGAGGGTGCGCCTCTGCCGGAGAGCACGCGGTGGGAGTGTGAAACACTCACGGTAATGGCTGGAATAACAGCTTGAAACGAGCACCTCGGTCATCGAGCGTGTCAGAGAGCGGGATGAAGGGGGATGCCGGCGCTGGACTGGCGATGGCCACCCACTCCGGGCTGAACGTACACGAGGGCGCCGCAGCAAAAGTGCTTTCCGTGAATTTCGGCTTCGGGCGGCGGCTCGACGAGGGGGAGAGAACGTCACGTCGCGATTTCACTTCATTCAAATTGGCTGTAACACACAGCTAAGCTGGTGGTGTCTGAGTCAGGGTGTTAACAGCGCGACTCTACACACACACACACACACACACACACACACACACACACCAGTCACCATGAGCCCATCAGTGACACGCAGGCTGACACCAGGGCTAAAGATAGACGCCAGGGCCCGACACGGTTTCTCCCACTAATATCACGGAATCAGAAAGTGTGTAGTGATGTGGCAACGTGCTGCTACGGCGCATTGAGTGATATCAAAGAGTCGCGGTTCCGGGAGACAAGGCATCAGGTCGCTCTTTGTGGCGCTGCTTTGAAATGCTGGAACATCCCACACTGTGGGATGGTGACGTGTTACCGTTGCTCTGTTTTGTTGTTCTCAGAGTTCTCGCTCAGTCTGCGCCACCGGACGTTTGCTCACACTGCTGCGGCTGCGAATACAAACCAGCTGCACAGGTGAAACCAGCGCACGTCAGAGACACCGGAGGAGTCTGACACTCCGCTCGGCAGATTGGTCCCAAACCGGTTCGTCAGATGACCTCTGATAAATCATCCAAGTGTGGGATGATTTAATCACATAAAACCTCTATGATTAGCGATCAGAAGTGATCTGAAGCAGAAATGTGACTGCGAGTCTCTTACTCAAACCGTCCAGCAATGATTCTGATTTAAAGGTGCGGTGTGTACGATTTGGCTCATTTTTGTCACTTCTTATTATAAAACAACTACACACTGACATTTTAATGAATTTATAATCCCCTATATGCATTTTGTTTTTCTCATTAACCTTAAATGAGCCCATTCATCTCCATTTACATGGGGAGTGGGTCCTCTCTACGCCATGCTGTTACTGTCGTCCTTATCGGCTGTAATAAACACCACTTGACTCCTGCTCAGAAGGTTGAGGGTGAGGTGATGGACACACCGGGCAACTTAACCCCTAGATGTCACCAAATCAAACTCACTGCACCTTTAAGACAACCACAATGGTCGGGACGGATACTACTGGCATCTGCGTGACTCTGAAGTTATGGCGCCCACATTACAGAGTGTAGCGCAAACACGGCTGACCTTGTCTGGGGACTGTGGAGCTGTGTTTTGGTCTCCATGTGTTTGTTTGGACACAGGGGAGATTGGGATTGATCTCTTTGTTCATTATGGAGCCTCCGCTGGCTCCATAGGAAATACACACCACTGCTGCTTCTTGTTTGCAAGCTTTCTCTTTCTGCAGCGAGGCTTCGGTCCCTGTGTACTTCAGCAGGAACATGACGTGATCCACGAAATGCTTCATTTGTGCCGGATCCAGCTGAAACATGTTCCAGCGCCCCTCACTCCGGGACCAGGACCTTTTTTTTTTGTAAGATCCAGCACCACACAGTTGAGAGAGAGAGAGAGAGAGAGAGAGAGAGAGAGAGAGAGAGAGAGAGAGAGAGATGGCTCCCGGTTGATGTTGTGGTTTTTCTCTCATAACCTGTTTGTTGTGCTCAAGAAACAGAACACTTCCTATTGTGGCACAGCTGAGCACCACAGTGCATCTTGAGCCACACGCCAAGGGACTGTCTGCAAATTGTAGTGCCGCAAAACATGTCATGGCTCATGCTGTCCCGCAAAATCACTACAGACAACATGGTGCTCATAACATTCACTTCAACACTCAAACTCTCATTTTCTAGTCTTGCTGAACGCCCACTTTGCAGTAGCTTTGGCGTGTGGCTCAAGATGCACTGTGGTGCTCAGCTGTGCCACAATAGGAAGTGTTCTGTTTCTTGAGCACAACAAACAGGTTATTGGAGAAAAACCACAACATCACCCGTCAACGGGAGCGATCTCTCTCTCTCTCTCTCTCTCTCTCTCTCTCTCTCTCTCTCTCTCTCTCAGTCTGTCAGTCTGTTCAAACTAAAACACCGTGGCATCGACCCAACCCAAGACAGAAGCTGCATGGTTCACAAAAGGTCGCAGCACAAGTGCAAGGCAAATATTTAGGCAATTTAAGTGAATTGAAAATTCACTACATACTATCAATACTTGAACATATTTTTTAATGTGCAATGATGAAAGGATTACTTAACGTTGTCGAGTGCCCACCCTCACACTGCGCTGTGCTCTCAGCAGCAGCAGCTGAAGTATCTTGGCCCAACTTTTCCCGGGTGAGACTCAGTCCATCACCCACAGACGTGCGCTCGCACACGGCGCGGTGAGATCAAAGAGAGAGTGTGCGCCTCCTACGCCTCACATCTTCCATCCACAAAAGAGGATGAGATCTGCCCACGTGTTCAACCGGATCCACTCGTCACCTGAGCCACTTCCCTGCCGGCGGTTTTGAGATGCGACGCAACGTCGACAAAGCTGCCGCATGGACCTTTCGACCTTATTCTCTTTCTACACATGATTCCCTGTGGTTCACGATGAGCCTCCACACTTTAATCAGCGCTGGCAAAGTCTGAATATTTCGCTCTTGTTCTGCGGCCCTCTGTGGTTTACGTCGATTTAGATTAATATTCCCTGCCCACATGAATTTCCACTTAAAAAACAACAACTATACTTTTAAATCCGTGAGGGAAAAAGCTGCTTAAAAAGGAAAAAAAAACAAAAACGTTTTCATATCTCAGCCTGACCTTGTTGAAATGCGAGTCACAGCAGGCCAGCAGAAACACAGGGCTGCTCACAGAGTGAGTTTCCAGCCAGTCATGAGAAACCCATACTAATTCTTCCGTCTCATTAAAAACAAACACAAACAAATACAGAAAAAAAAACACTAATCCTGGAAGGCAACATGGTTATATTTCCATCAAGGAACGTTGCAGGGTTTCCGGTGTTTCACAGCGGGGAGGCTACATCAGACTACAAAAATGTTCATGCTATCTGCACTGGTGGATAAACGCGCTGTTTACGGTGGATAAATGATGTGAACCCGCTCCCCAGGGGGGCTGCGAGGGAGCAGCGTGACATTTAAGACATTCGAGGGGGAATTGTTGCAATGATGGATGGGAGGAGCGAAGGTAGACGGAGGACTGACAGAGACGAGTGGAGAGGTTACATCACGGCGGCAGCGGTGATACGGCTGATCGTCATCGCGTTAGACGCCGGTGTTTGATCAATACCCGCGGTCGCAGCGTGAGCTGGAGCGCGCTGAGAGGAAGGGACCGCCAAGCGTGTGACACGATGCGGCGAGGGTGAGAGAACAGGGCGAAGCTGGCAAATAAACAAGTATATTAATAGTATATTAAAGAGAACAGCTCCAGTGTGAGTGAAGCAACCGGGAGAGATGAAGCCGTCGAGTCACATAAGAAAGACGTAACGTGTCTAATGTATTCAGCTCTGTCAGCGCTGCTGTCAGCGCTGATCTAAGTCATATCTGCTGCTTATATACAGTAAAAGACGTAATGTTTTCTTCAGCAAAGCCTGTTGGTAAATATGGACTCTTTTTAAGATGAATTGAAAGCCATATTTTCTGTGACAAACAGGAGAGGTGGACTCCAGTGGTGCGGCCCCCTTGAGATCAAATTTGGTCGCCTGGAGTAAAATGAGTTTGATGTCCCTGGAATCGAATGCAAATGTATAGGCTTCATTCCATGGTTATGAAAACAGCAATCCATTCATTCAGGTCCTGTACACTAACATTTTTTTTTATGAAATCATTATTTTCTGGTCCTTTGGAAGCAAAGGTCACTGGTTCGAATTCGGCTGCAGTGTCAGTGGCCCCGAAATGGCCGCATGTGCACCGGTAGAAATACCCTGTGACCCAGATTACTGGGTAAGCGGGTGAAGATGACATGACTTTTATTTTGTCATCAACTTCTTGGTTGTTAGCTTTAGCCTGCAGAGATCCCGGGTCTGTGTCAACCACTTGTCCGAGTTGACGACGTTGACGTTAAAGGTGTGGCGTGTAATATTTGTGCTACTTTTATTGGTGGAGCCAAATATAACAAAACAATCACCTATTGACATTTTCTGTGTCCAAATGATTGATTGAATATTGAAAACTTTTTTGGAAGACAATTGAAAGGGCTCGTCCTGAGGAGACACAGACACAGAGTGGACCCGAGGTGTTGGTCACACAGAGCAGCCAGAGACAGAAGAAAAGGCACATGGGGAAGTTCAACAGTCGGATCAATGTGATTAGTTCTCCAATTCATTTGTCTCAAATTGTTCCAGGCTCCAGCCAGCGCTGTCCTGGCAGCTGAGACGGAGCGAGGGAGAGAGAGGGTCAGGGAAGGACAGATGAGCTAATGAAGGGAGAGAGATGGAGGAGGAAGAGGAGGAGGAGGAGGAGCAGGAGAGGTCATATGCAACAGGTGAGAATAACAGGAAACAGATGGCGCTCAGTGTGTATTGTTCAAGTGTTTTAGTCGGTGCCTGGCAATTAAAACATTTGCAGCAGAGCACGTTATGAATAGAATCATTTAAGAGATGAAGCTCCCGCTCGGCAGGAGTTTTAAGGAGGAGATTCACTGAGCCCACATATGTGTCTGAATCTGTTCAGGCTGAGAGGATAAAAAAAGTGGATGCTTTAAGAAAGTAAAAAATTCCATTAGACAATAACAAAAATTAGATTAATTAATCCATTAGACTTCCAAAACTGTCTGTTCAGAGAAATGATGTCCCTACAGTTGACTGGAGTTGTTGACCCCGTCACAGGCGGAGTCTTGCCCACTGTGCAGGGGGCTTTCCGGCAACCGGCAGAGTGAAGTGGCCTCCGCTGTTGGAGTCGAGACTCACTGGATGTGCCTTCCTACTCTACTGTGCCTCTTGGGGATCCCTAAAATACTGTGCTCATTAACGAAGGAAGCAGGAACCTCGTTCTGTTAACGGCTCTGCAGAACGTTCCTCCATGGGCAGCGCAATGTCGGGGGTCATGGGGGATAGCACCACCTCTGAGGCTGTTCTTACATTTATGATGCAACATATTTAAGGTGCTATCAACGTAGAGAACATGTCCTGACGCATAAAGTGAGAAGAATAAAAAAACTATAAAAATAGGTAAGCGAGACCGTCGAGGGAAATTATTTGTATCTCTATCGTATGATACGTTACGTGTAAAACACTGCACATGTTTTTTAGTGCCGTCCCTTTGTTCAGGGTGGAGCAACTTTAACTTTAACCAGGACCTCAGCAATCCTGTTTCAAGTCCGAAAGAAACAACAGAAACCAAGTACACACACACACACACACACACACACACACACAGTTGACACCAATTAGACTTACCTCTATCCGTAGGTATTCAGTCTGCTCCTTGGAGATCAGATTGATGATGGTGCTGCTGTGTTTGCGGGTTCGAACCAGGACTTGAACCCACGTCTTCCGAGCCGACAGGGAGGCAGCCAACTGGTAGTGCACGTGACTGTGCCCGTCGAAGGAAAACTCCGGAACCACTGGACACAGAAGACAAGACATGATCCAGTCAGATGGTGATGGCTCTGACTGAAAAGTTGTAAATGCAGAGCACAGACATCCACCCAGACTTAAAGAATCCTCAGCTAATCCAGATCCTCAGATTCCCCTCGTTTGCAGAGGCACGGCAGAAAATGAAAAATACACAAGACATATGCTTACTCCTTTTTTACACTCATGCCTCCCTGATGGGGATTTTGTGGAAGCCTGCCCGACCCAACCAAGCACACCTCGGTGTTTCTGAAAGCCAGTCTTCCATCCCTTCACATATGCGCGTGTTTTTCCGTCTATCGCCTCCACGCCTCGCTCTCTATTCGCCTCATGAAACTTCCACAAAGTTGAGTGGTTCGTGAGATGCCGCATCAAGGCAACGTCACGTTGCTCATTTCGTTTATTCTCAGGCAGCCAGTTGAACCCTTTTGAATCTGTGTGTTTCCTACTTGGCTGACTGTGCTTATGAAAGCCGCAGTTTACCTAAATGATCTTATTCATACAGTCAATTGACTGTGAAGAGCTAACCTTGCAATGTCATAATGAAGACTATGAAAAAAAAAAAAACTCTTTTACCTGAGACAAAATATAGATTGGGTAATTAAATGTAATTACATACACGATTCCGTCCTCAAAACACTTCAAACTACTTAGGGATGTTTCTCCGACCACAATCCCTGGTATATATTTCATCAGCAAAATTGTTTAAAGGTGCAGTGTGTAAGATTTGGTGACATCTAGAGGTGTAGTTGCATGTTGTATCCATCACCTCACCCTCACTTCTCTGAGCATGAGCCCAGGAGAACCTATGGTGGGCTACAGTTGTCATTAAAAGTCAGAGGATGTCTGGTACGTCCTACTGTAAAAACATGGCGGCCATGTGCGTGTGCATGTCATCAATAACAACAGAGCGAGGAATGTCGTCTCCCCTTCTTGGGACAAATAAAGGTTGTCTTAAAATAATGAGGAACAAGGGTTTTTTGAGATTGAATGATCGTGAAATACACGCAAAGATTTGGAAATATCACAGCTGCTGTTAAATACCCAAATACGTGTAAACACATTTCAGCACAACGGTCTCCGGGCACGATCTGAGCAAAGTGATTTTCAAAAACAGACAGGAGAATACAGACATGACAGAGGATGATGGAGGCGGATATGTATTAAATGCCCCCAGCTGGATTCAAAGTGGGGACATTAAGTTAATGTCCTGCATCGTAGCCCCAGTCAGGGCAGATCATAAGGGAGCTCTTCTCTTTCTCTTTGTCTTAATTGTTCTGTTTAACTATTTTTTTTTCTCACTCTCGCCAAATGAAATGTGTTTTCACAGGCTTGTAAAAGCGATTGAGCAAAGTCACATAAACACAGCCGGTGAGTGAAAAATCAAAAGAGCGGAGGTTCTCTTCCTGCCTCCTCGGCAGCCTTAAAGCGCCAGTTGCCCCGATGACTCGAGACTCTGTCGCTTTCTTTCTCCAAAGATCTGAATCAGCTCATTAACATGGAGCATGATTCATTCACATTCATGCATTCATTTATTCATTACTCTGCCCACTTCATTATTCATCGAAAATGTGCCTCGTTGTCCACCATCGGTTGTTAGGATATGTGGACAGAGGACACTCAGTGGCAATCACTCACCACAGAAATCACAGTTCAAGATGAACATGGTGTCATGGAGTTCACATGATTGCCTCAACACATACAACATGCAACATACATACACGTGTATACACCGTGGGTCATCTTACAAACGCTGAGGTGGACTTCAGCTCCTAATTGTGAGAAGGTGAGCAACAAGCGTGACACAAGGTCAACGAATCACACCTCATCTAAAAACCTCTGTGGAGTGTGCGTTACGTTCATCGTTGCCTTTCAACTTAAAGCAACCGTGCTGGTGATTTGTACGATACGTGTATTCAATCAGTTCGACTTTGATTTCCGGCGACATGGTCCGTTTATGGCTCGGTTGAGACGGGGCAGCAGGTGGCGCTGTCCATGGTGCTGAAATTGAGATTGTGGTTTTGCAGCTAAATCTCAAGACCTCAGTTCACCCATTCTAAGCAATCCCCCGGCAGAGACATTTATTAGTTTCTCTAGCTATTCCCTCCACACACATATTTTAAACACACACAACACTCTCACACACACACACACACACACTTTAAACACACAGGGCTTCTTGCCTCCTCAGTTTCCTGGCATGCAGGCTGGTGGTGATCCCTCTGCTGTTTGAACCTGGGGCACAGGAGGCCGCGTAAATGGCCGAGGCTGAAAAAGGACGGTGTTGGTCCTGAGCCGTTTGAACTGGCCGGTCCAAAGCCGGTGAATACAACAATGTGTATGTGAGGCACGGCCAAGGGGCTAGAGAGGATGAGGGGTATCTCGAAATGGTGACACTGCCGTGGTTCAGTTTAAGTTTCAGTTGATTTATTTATGTGCCCTAAGGTGGGTGAGCAGCGTGCCCACAGACACTGCTGTAAAAGCAGGATCATGTTAAAACATAGGTGGATGAAATGAAACGCATAAGATACGTACGAACCCAGTTAAGAAAAAAGCAATGTGCCGTACATGAAAAACAAGATCAAAGAGACAATGCAAAACTTGAATGAGTAATAAGCAAATACAAGTGAATTGTTTGCTCGTTAGCAGCACTGATGGCTTTAGAGGATGGGAGTCATCTTTAAGGACAGAGCCGGCCCCCCTCTGGAGCTGAACAGGGATTGTGGGTGGAGCTGAGACTCTCCAATCAGCTGACTTGACCGTTCCACAGTTTGGTTTGGGCAATTTTTGTTTTGAAAGGACACAATGCCAAACCACGAGGCAAGACAGAACGATAAAACTGATTCAATAAAAGCACGATAAAACAAGGTCTATATTAAAAGTTTCCTCCAGCAGAGGAGGCGCTGGCGTCCTTTTTTTTTTGCAGGCCCGGGGCTTAGTTTCAATGGATTTGGGCGTGAGATTCATGTCGACATACAATTCAATGAAGTAGAGATAATAATTTACGACATGGAAGCATTGACCTTTTCAGGTGCAAGAACAATTAAAGCATTGATACCGTTTGCGTACGAACAACGTCCAATGCATGGACCATGCTGCCGAGAAGAATCCGGAAGATCTGCTGAAGATCTTCTTGTGATATTCAGCCGAGTCGACAGGACGAGCAGCGGGAGGCAGCACATGACGTGTAAATCCCGCCGCAGAGAAAGAAGCTGTGGTGTGTTTGTTTACGTCTGTCGCTCCAGTCACCTGCCACTGTGTTTCAGTGTTCACTCTGATCACCAGAGCCTGACAGGCGCTGCTGTCTTTCTGGGTAGAGATCTTCATTTGCGCTCCTTTAAACCTGTAAACTCCTTTTCCTGCGTCAATTCCATGCGACCTGATGTGCATCAAGGACTGATCACGAGTTGGAAACGCCTTATTCCGGACATATTGACCACGCATACACACTCAAATCACGCTGCAGTCACACATGTACATTTTAAGCGCGAAGGGAACGGCGGTGGGTAAACGAGTCCCATTCTAAATAGATGCATTCACGAGTGCGATCAATAAAACCAACATCCTCGTGCGATATCTAATTAAGCGAACTGCTCAAAAACAGATTTGAAAGTGTAAACAGCGATGGTAAGTAACTGACCCTGCATGTAGGAAAAGGAAAGCACCTGCGCGCTCACAATGATCTTGGCAAGGAATTCATGTGGGCTCCGTTCGCTGAAGCCCCGAGGACTGAAACATCAGTCTTCAAATACAAAAAAGACAGACTTTACTCATCGATCCCAGAGGCTGGGAGAGAAAAGCGCGCAAGACCTGCACTCGCGCGAGACCACCGGCGGCGCTGCGTGCGCTTGTTCTAATTGTGTTCATTATCGGGGCCGTAAATTTCCACCTTAAATCTAAATAATAAAATAATAATAATTATGACCTCAATGAAAGTTATACAACCGGGGTTGATGTTGTAAAGCTGTTTAAGGTGAGACGCCATCTGTTTTTCCTCCACTGCACGGCGAGTTGAATTGCAGCCAGGAATTCCTTTGGGTGCCTTTGGTAACATAAAACTTTAAGACCTTCATGCTGCCCACAATTTTACATCAGTGCTACAAAATGGTTTTGTTACATGAAGGATCTGTGCTAAAACTCCTCAAGGCTGTAAGTCAACGCAGGCATCGGAGCTGAGAGAACATAACCTCTCTGGGATGTATGAATGATTTAAACCAGGGGTACACAATTATTTTTCCAGGGAGGGGGCGGGGGGCACATGAACAACCCAGAATGTTGCCATGGGCCAAACAATCTTCGGTTGATCGTATCCTCTACTTGTCACTAATTACATTGTTGAATTGTTGCCTCTTTATTTCTTTTGGTAGAAATGAGTCCAAACAGCATCGTGTTAAGAAGCATGAGGGTCTGACGGTTTCTAATGAAGAACCAAGACAGAACAAATTGACCCCACCGTGATCTGGAGGGTCTGCTGCAGATCGTGAAAGGAAAAAAAAAAACTCAAAACAAAACAAAACAAAAAAAGACTCAGAATCTTGCGCTTTACAGCTAAGCGCTTATTTGAAGCAGGTCTTTCCAAATTGTTACTCCATCATCTGCACAATCAACAGTAAAACACTGCTCCAGTCACGTCAACATCAAGAATGTCAGAATAACGCACTGACAGGAAATGAAAGCATTTCAAAATAAAAGCAGCTTTTGGGCATTGCTTCACATGTAAAAAACAACAACAATGCAGTTTGCCTTTTAGGTCACGGGTCAAATTGAACCAGTGAGTTGGCAGGCCCAAGGTCCCCGTACAGCCCTGATTTCAATGACCCCCCCCCCCCCCCAAAAAAAACGTTGTGCTCACCCTCCTCACACTGGTGTCCCGTGTAGCCCGGCACACACTGGCAGCTGAAGGATCCCCACTCGCCGTGACAGCGTCCCCGGTGGCCGCAGGAGGGGTAGCCCATGTTGACACAGCTGCTGTCGGTGCTCAGGCAGCCCGGAGAGCTGGACTGGGAATCGGCTGGGGAGCCCAGATCATACAGCTGAGGAGAGGAGATACAGTGGAGGAGAGAGGGGGATGAGGATGGATGTCGGGTGAGAGGGAAGGGAATGAGGGGGAGGTGGAACGAAGGGAGGGAGGATGTTGTTGCGAATTAGAGAGTGGCTCACAAACAGGAGACAAAGAGACTGAAAAGGAAAGTGGGAGTGAGACAATACAGAAGTGCAGTTCGAGAGAGAATTGTGTGTGAGTGCGTGTGTGTGAGATTCGGTGACATCTAGAGGTGAAGTTTCGCGTTGCATCCATTACCCGAGCTTCACCGTTGTGAGCAGGAAGGAAAACCTAAGGTAGCTTTTGGTTGTCATAACAACTCAAAAGATGTTAAGCTACTATGAAAAAAAAAAAATGGCAGCCTCCATAGAGAGGATCCACTCCTCATCTAAACATACATTAATGGGCTGATTTTAGGGTCACTGAAAAGAAAGGAAACATTGAGGTGACTAAAAGTTGAAAATGTCAGTGTGCGATTGTTTTGTCACTTTTTAAAATTTTTTTTTAGAAGTGATAAAAATGACCAACACCTTTAAGATAAGGAAATCTGTAATGATAGATAGACATAAGCTCAGGGTTCAGCGTAGCCTCCTCTTCCTCTCCATTCTCATCTCCCTCTCGCTGCGCCCCCCCCCCCCCCCCCCCCCAGTAAGGAAACCAAACACCTGGTGGATACTCAGACACACAAACAGTGCGGCCGGCTGCACGGAGCTGAAAGGACAGCAGAACCTTGAATGGCTAAATTTGTGTCCCTCACAAAAGTGCGTCATAAAAGACATTAATATGCCCCATCTCTTCTCTCCGGAACCCACATTTTTTACGAGCGCGTTCGGTGCCGCGACACGGGATGTAGGGATCGTAAAAGCTGACAGGGAGACGTGGCGGCCGGGAGCTGCTGATTGGCTGTGACCTCCAGCGGATAAACATCTGATTGGCTGCTGACCTTTATAATCTAGTGCCTGTCTGCTCGCCGGGTCTGGACCGATCACGCTGATTGCTGAGGATTGGAACACAGACATTAGCAATCAATGAGCGAACGATGCACAGCGGCGGGTCTGCGGTTGATTTGCCTCTGTGTCATTGTGACGGTGGCGTTTGTGTGTATATACATCTGCACTGATACGTGACTTTGTGCAGAGATACACCTTCTATGTCTAAAATGCAAATTGCACCCTCACACAGAAACAGTGGGCTGCAATTTTTTTGGCCAAAAAAAAAAAAATTTATGGTCTCGTGAAAATGTCTCACAGACAGTAAAAATACAAGTGTGAGCGCAGCGATGAACTTCATTCTTCTGTCTCACCTCAACATCAAGACATACGTTCGTAGGTGTCCCATCTTTAGACTGAAGTGGGACGAAGCTCTGGCACAACACAGGCCACCTCAGTTTTTTACAAACACATGATGTTGACTTACATTGCAGCTTAATACCCATCCAATTTTTCCTCCCTTTCAAGCACACAGAATGACACATGGTAGCATTCCGCTTTCATTGAGCTGCATAGGTTTTATGTTTGTCTATTCTGGGCGAGTCTAAAAAATATGGAATCCCCAATTGAGAGGCCCTGCACCTTATGTACAGTTTGCATATTAAGGGCTCAGTCGGGCATCACAAATCACAGTCAAGTCAGTATATCATTTTTTTTCCCTATTTATTTTCTGCCAATATACATGGAAATATATTCAATAATAGTATAATAATAAATCTTATATGCAGATCTTCAAAGATGGGGTATTCAATTTGAATCAAGTTCACATTTTGGCAAACTAGGATTTGATCTCCTCATAGAGGAGCTACTCTGTGTGTGTTCACGTTTGTCCCTGAACAGCACAGGAAACCTCCAGCCAATCAGCAACGACGGTACATATGCACGGGGCGACAGGGCAGACAGGGCAAGATGGAAGTGTCTAAAGGAGATATAGTCATCACCATATCAACACAGAGCAAAGTGACTATTATTGCTCATTATTTTTTTGGACTTGATTCCAAAATTTCTTTTGCGGAAATAATGAAATCATATCCCCAAAATGTATGATGTGGTATAAGCACGCGACGCACCTGGCATTAAGATGCGCCTTACAAGACCACACCGCGGTCAGAAAGCCCCGGACCACAAATTACATTTCCTGTCTGCACTCGGAAATGGAGCGACAGCTGTGTCACAAAAACAGGGGGAATCAAAGTGGTAATCTTGCGCTGAGAGCTGCAGGGGGAGTGACCAGCAGAATAATGACTGGACAAAGACGGAGCGAGCTGAAATGAGACAATAGTGGGTGACAGACAGAGGAGACAAATCCAATGCCAAACTAGAAACACAATAATATGAAACATGTCCAGTCCTCTTTTCCGAGAATTTCCCTTATGGCCCTACACCCCAGCTCTTCCTCATCCTCGCGTATGAATCATACTTATATAGCAGGTTAAATAAAGCTGATGTGTTCTGGACATGCTGTTCCTCTTCCTGGCCTCGAAACATAATACACATTTAACACACACACACACACACACACACACACACACACACATATACACACCCCCGCACACACACACAGAGTAAATACAGAACATCTGATCACAGTAGACACATCGTACATAGCCAGAACATGCGATGAAGAAAGATTCACGGATTTGGAGAAGGATCAAAGACACGTGTGAGGAAACTCAGAGTGGTCTGCCACCGCAACCAAAACTGCCGCCGCCAACCGCCCTCGCCTGATCGCAGGCCCCCCGCATCACAAATGATGCAGATGATGTTCCCATGGCAACAAACGTCACACCTCAGAACATCAACAACAGCGGCACCACAGGACGAAAAGCCAGAGCCGAACACAGAAAGCCGTACGATGTCCATCAGCATTATTAATCATCAGTATGCCTCCGGTTGTTTGCTCTTGGGAGATGTATGATCCTCATGCCTGCCCACACAACACGCAGATCTCTTTCATTAGAGCACCACGTTTGCGCAGCCTCCCGCTAAGTCTCCGGCGAAGGTGCAGCCCATCAACTATGAGCCTTCAGCAGCAGCAGCAGCAGCAGCAGCAGCAGCGGGAGGAGGAGCTTACATCCCCCCCCCCCTTAAACCCCCACTCTGGAGCCTCAACTTCTCATTGAAAGGTTCTGCTGAATGGAGAAAGATAAATTGCGTTCGTGGAAGTAACACGATTACAGTTTCTAAGTGCAGCCGGGAGCATGTTATTTCTGTTTGGTGTGAGTTATATATTCAATGTATTGCTTTTCATTGTGAATATTTTTCCACTCATTTCTTTGCACGTGACCTGAATAAAACCCCCACCAGGGGAAAGGAGACCATCGTCTGTCTGGAACTCTTTTTTTAAAGACCACTCAGGCCAACTCTATCCCACAAAGACGAGAAGTCTTCACAATACTATTACTATGATATACAAGTCTGATCATGTCCATCAAACCAGATAAAAGGACCGGCTGGTCCGTGTGCACAGACTTTCACCTGACCCCCATTCATTTTTTATCTTCAACAGCCTAAAGCATCGCATGTAAATGTCAGACCTTACCCAACAAAGAGGTCTTAACCCTCAGTCCGAATAGAAAAGGTGAGGACACCTCACCTCTACGGGGGCCGCCATGTTTTTACATTAGCCCAGAGTGGACATACTTAACATCTTTTGAGTTTTGGTGGCAACTGAAGTCTACCATACGTTCACCTGCGTGCTCAGAAGGGTGAGCGCGAGGAGAGGGACCCGCCACGCAACTTCCCCACCGGATGTCACCAAATCGTTCACACTGCACCTTTAAGATGGTGGACATGGTATGGGGAGAGTTGGTCGTTGATTTGTCTGTGTACGTTTAAACAGTACACGACACATATCGATTGGACTGACGTACCCATCATCATCCATCCTCGACCAGCCATTGCTCGACAGTTCCGACGCAGAAGCGTTCATTTGTGCAAAATCCACAATGGCAACCTCAAAATAAGTAGCGGTGGCGGTTGACGAACAGTTCTCACACCCGGGTCAAAGTGCTGTGTGCGACTGCTGCAGCGTTTCCAGCGCCACTGATTTTTAAAGTGAGAATCCGTGCTCCCTCTAAAAAGAGCATATTCAATGCATATGTGACTCCAGAGCACAGTTCATACCCAATGCAAGCAACATGCGCGCGGGACAATTTCCCTGCACGGTGACATGAGACACAACACTGAATCAGTAGTGAGCCACAAATCCGACAAAATGGCTTAATCGCTCTGGAAGAGTCTGACATTTAAATCAAAATGCCAGATATAATATTCTACAACTTGCAGAGGTCCAATCTTTTACCGAGTGCATCTGGTGGAGAAGACAACATTGCTGTGGGAAGTAAAAAAAAAAAAAGGGCTTTCGTAAGTCCTGGGTTCGGGCAATGTCAACTTATCTGGGGCCTGTGTTCATGCAGATATGACTCTCTCACTTCGGGTTGGGGGCAGATTGCAATGGCTGAGCAGTAGGTTCGTAGTCTGTTGCCCCCCGTGGAGCAGTGGAGGGCTGCTTGAAAGTCTGGACTTGATGTCAGACTGGGCTGGAGTGCGAGGGCTCATATTCCAGATCGACCCCAGAGTGACTGCACTGTGCACTATTTGGAAGTGCAAAAAAGTGAACAAAAACAAAACACTCTTACCTGGTACAAGTGTGATGCGAATGCGGAAACCTCTGTCATTTAGAACCTTGCGGGTGCAGGTGTTAGGTTCGAGTGTGTTGGCGGTGCTAATGGTTATGTTTTTATGTGAAGACATTTGTGTGTGTGTGTGTGTGTGTGTGTCACCTTGCTGTCCACGATGAGGTTGCGTATGCAGCCGGTGAAGTGTTTGTGCTGGAGCTGAGGGTAGATGTAGGGGATGTCCTCGTTCACGCCGCCCAGCTGCAGCACCTGGCTCATGTTCAGGTGTCTGGAAACACAGAAGAGGTGTTGACTCACACATCATGTCAACAGCCTCTCGTAATAAGCCGCGGCTCATATCCATAGTAGATCAAAACGTTGACTGAAGATGAATCTAAAAAAAATGCATTTTCCTCACATCATTGGTGAAATGTTCAAACCCGGTGCTGAAGCTATTACCCCGCTAAGCGTCTCCCGCCTTTTAATATTTAACACGGAATAACAAAACACTGTCAAGCAGACGACGCTGTGCTTCATACGCTTTGTGGAGGAGATGCATTTGCAGGGATGGCGACAGTGTGTTGGTCACTTTTTTTTTTCAGACCTTTATGAATCTCCATGAAGGGAGAATTTAAATTGTTTCACTCTGTTATTCATTGTACATGTACATTCATGCTGTACATGCGTTTTTTTTTTTGTTGTTTTTTTAAATACACGCATCGGCTCGGAGCAAATGAGGGTTTCATGCCTTGGTCAAGGGCACCTCTCCGGCCACCACTTCGCACTTGACCCGTGCAGGATTTGAACCGACGCCCCTGCGGTTCCAAGCCTAAGTCCCTGCTGACTGAGCTGCTGCTGCCGCCACAGTTATGACTGAGTGCTGTGTTGCCTCCATCAGCCAGTGCTCAGCAGTGATGTGAAGTCATGCTGTCAGAGGAGAACTGTGTGACACGTGGCCCGACACGTCCCAGTGAAGCCAGGTCCGGTGTCAGCGGCGTCTCCAGCCAGCCGGCCGGCTCCGGTGCGGCGGCAACAGCCGCGAGAACTGCCCGACAACAGCCGCACGATCCGACTTCAGCCCCAAAATAGGGGGGATCAATCTGGTGAAGCCCACTAAATGTTAACAACATGTTCAATGCGGGTTAAAGCCTCTCTGAGGCTTTAGGTTACAGCCCCACTGCTGTGAGCTCTCAGTCACTCTACTGGCCAGCACTGGAGCTGGGTTGCCATGACTACCCCCCCCCCCCCCCCCCCCCACCCCGCGCGCCCGCCCCCCCCGCTCTCAAGACAGACCTCACACCTAGATCATGGCAGCTCCAAATCCTTCGCCGCAAACGTGTACGTCTCTATCCGCAGCAAACACTTCTTTTCAAATAGCATTGAACGCTATCGTTTGGTGAAATGAATCCCTTCATTCATTTGGACGACGTTTGACCGACCCTGACCCCTGTCTGCATCCCACCGGGGGAGACCTGGGAGACCCTCTCACTGGGTTCTACGTACAGGTCCTCGACACTCTACCGGACTACTATTATTCAGTCTGCGAGGGGGGTGCGCACGTGTGCGTGGAGGTGTCGGTGCACGTGTGGCACCTGTCGGTGTTGGGTGTGACGCCGGTCACTTCGCAGGAGGAGTGGTCCTCTGTGGTCAGCCAGCTGCCCAGACCCTCCATCTCCATCACTGCTGCACCCGAGCACCGATCCAGGGTGAAACGCACTTCCTGTGAAGAACACACACACACACACACACACACAGGGGAGGAGGGTCATCCTGCGTTTAGGGTCAACCAGCATGTTGCAAAGATTCATTTAAATGATGCATTTAATGATGCAAAATTTTAGCAGAAGTCAACAAAACGTATTTCCAGCTTTCCAGAGAGACTTAGCTCTTTAATTGTTGTTCTTTCTTCTTCTGCTGAGGAAACTGTGCAGTTAAAATGAGAGATCCCACACAGACAGGTAACGTTGAACAAGTTCAACTAATCTTTTTCCCTGTGAGCATCAGGTTCATTTGAACACATCACATGAGAGATGTGTAACGCATTGCTCTGGCGCAGAGCTGATATGATTAGTAAGTGAGGCAGCTAAAATAGTTGACACTGTTTAAAGGGGGGATTTGTTTCACTGCAATATCTCTATGAGACATTCAAGTTTCAAAGTTATTTTACAGCTCTGAACAGTCAATCTTTTAATTGCACATAATAGCAAACATATATATATACATATATATATATATATATATATATATATATTCAGGGGGACCACATTTATTTTACAAGGGCACTTGTTTGTATTCAAACATTTTTATTTTCAGTCCATGCAAGTTATAAAATCTCAAATTAACATTTCATGTCATTTATTCATCCTCCCACCACCTCTTCATTAGCGTTGCCGTAAGACTTGATCATAATCAACTTCTCCACATGAAAGTATAAACCAAGCAAAGGAGTCGAAGGTTTGAAATGATGTGTCTGTCAAAAGCAGCGTAGTAAAGGAAGATGGATGTGATTTTATCATAAAGCAGCCAGACTTAAATTGACAGTTATGAGTGACAGAGAGACCTTGGAACAGCAGGAGAGTAATTACCAAACTGTTTTATAAGCCACTGTAAAACATCTCAATATGAATATTACATCAATCTTCCTCAGGAGTAGATATACCGTTTCTTTCAGTGGATATTGGAGGGAGGACATTTCCGGATATCCCACGATTTGATCCGATTCTCGACTTTTTTAAGCACCATGCAAGACTCAAAACATAAAGGTGGAGGGTTACACACATGTTCTGATTGTGTAACAACATGCTGACGCCTCATGGGCCTGTGTTTTGTCAGACCTGAAACTGAGAAGCCATTAAAAGCCCCACTGAGGTCAGTATGCTGACCTCGGTCCTCGGTCATCCCTGTGCTAATCAATGGACACAATGATGTCAAATTGGAAAGACGACATGATTTATTCAATCAAACCTTTTGGCGATGAAGGGAAACACTGATGTGCATGTGTTGTAAATCAAAACAACTCATCTCAATGGCTACATTGTACGTAGTGTCATGCCTCTGCGTATCTCCTGCCTTTTGAACTGCCTTTTGATGAAGCTGTTTGATTACACGGGATCCCATTCACTTCCTGTTTCACACAAACACATGTCGTCCTTGTGTATCATCTGATTGGTCACTTTCACTAACGATGTTTGCATTGAGACTCTTGCCATTTGAATCGTCCGACAGCAGCTCCGTCCATTGTGTTTGATCTCTGGTCGTCACGGCAGCCAGGTTAGATAAGCTGCGACGGACAAATAGATTCAGATGTCATTTGGAGCGATGCTATTGTTGAGCGGAATAATCCCTGTTTGTAATGAGAACATTTCTCGATTCATGGCGGGATTAGAGTCATTCAGAGCGAAGCCGCTGCGCTGCTGAAACTCCCGGTGAAAAGCCATGACTCGGCGATTGTGTGGCATCGGAAAGTTGGAATAAGGACGGCGATAACACACAATACGCAGCAGCAGTCTAATAGCACAGCTCCTGGTGGCAAGTCCTAAATTGAAAGCCCATGTGCAGTGTGGGCAGTGCTGTTTGAAGGACCCTGGGGGTCTTTGAGTCAGCAGCTACACGGAGCCAATTCAGTCGACAATGTAATTATTCAGTTTTAGGTTGAAAAGAGTTTGACGGTGGCGCGCATGAATATGAAAAAGGCGCCGACACAAATGTGATTCAGCCCTGTGCGTTTCACCGGAGTGGTCCTCAGCTGCTCTGTTGGGCAGATTTTCCCTAAACAAGGTTGAGACTCACACATCCAAACTATAGTTTCCTATCTCTTAAGGTTTCTTTTGGCTGTCTCGTATAAAAATAAATAAATAAATAATAAGTATAATAATCCTCTAGAAATAGGACTAATCATTGTCGTCGTAATATTCAAGGGAGACCAGAACTGTGAGGCGACATGTGAGGAGTTGGAGGCGAAGAGCTCTGGGCGGCGCTCGGTCAAATGAAGATGAGCCTAATTTCGCTCTTATTGAATTCAACAGGAACAATCCTGCATGGGTGGAGACTGTCAGAGGAGGGGGGCCGCCGCAATCATCCATCTCCCCTTTGAACGGCACCGAGCTGCAGATGGATCGGCGAAGCTAAACCACCGAATAACCTCCTCCCCATTTGGGAAATGATTGTGTCAAGTGGGCTTCTATCAGAATGGGTTGCGTTCAGATTTCGGGGGATGGAATAACGCCGTGTGGTTACAACTGACAGAAGTGCGCTTTACCTTATGTTCCTGGAATACGCAGTTGGAGTCTGTCCTTATGATGCACAGCCTGGATCTTTTGTTTGTTTACGGACTTACACATTAAGTTGTAGACATGTGTCTCCTGACCGTGTGTGTGTTTGTGCTCTTTGAGGTCCGAGTGAGGAGGAAAACATGTGCGTTGCGAATAAAATGTTTTGTATTTTGTGGCTCTCTCTAGTATTAACGTGATCACGAGGAGCAGAGTAAACTCTTTGACAGACGTATAAATAATAATCATAAACAATTCTGAAAATGTGAAATGGAAGTAAATCGATTCATTCATTCATAAAGCCCTTTTGTGGTATAAATGTCGGCCTGTGAGACCTGGCTGAAGGGTCTCACCTTGCTGTTGCTGCGGACATCCAGTCGATGCCAGCGCCTGTCTGCCACGTTCACGTTGCCTGGCAACTGTAGCACCACCGTGCCAGAGCCGTGGTTGATTTTCAACGTGGGGGTCCCGTCTATTAGCTCTGGATGGAGAGAGAGAAAGACAAGGGCGGAGTGGGATTGACGAGGGTGAGATTTGTTGATTTGAAATGGTTAGGCTTTAAAAAAATAAATAAATACATTTCAAGCTCTGGTTTGAAGACTTTTTGACAACAGGTGTTTGGTGCAGTTCTCTGAAAGAGCTCTGAGAT
>JAFBJT010108339.1:0-11663 GCA_016785325.1 Chascanopsetta lugubris
ACGATCTCAAACATACCATTTTTTACAGCGTAAATACGATTAGTAAATGTACCCACTCAAAGAAATTGATCATATGGTAGAAATCTGTTAAAGTCCACTATCATCAGTCAGAGACTCATAACCTATAATTCCAAATTACGTTTTTAAAGTGTTGGATAAGCAGACGCAAGAGGAACAAAATACGATGCCATGGCGCCATGTAACTAAAGCACCTTTGGTAAAGTGGTGGATAAAGTGTATTTCAACTGCTGTTGACTACACGCAGCATTCACCTGGAGGCAATGAGGAGCCGTCCTCCCAGGTGGTAAATTATTGTTTCCACCGACTATAGAGAACATTTAAACAAATGTCCTTGAAATTAGCAAAACGAAAATCTGCATCTGAAATGAGCTTCAATGATCGCCACAGGGAAATTTGTTTTGTTCCTGCACATAAAAAATAAAGCAAGATTGTAAAGAGCTACTATGCAATTTGTCATGTCATCTTCTACCGCTTATCCAGTGTTTTGGGTCTCGGGGTACTTCTGCGTTTTTTCAGGGTATCACTGTCAGGGCCAGTGACACTGCAGTAGGGGCTAAGTGGGATTCGAACCAGTGAACTTTGCTTCCGAAGGCAACTGCTCTAACCACTGATCCACTGCCGCACCCTATGAAATTTATGATGATTATAATTAAAGAATAAGGTAAAAGTTGGTCAAATGGAAAATAACCTACTTGCTCAAGCATGTTCAGGAGTACACGACTGAAAACAGCCAAAAAATGTTGTCTGAGTGGAAGCGTCCGGGAGTGTTAAAGTCAACATGATGTATGAAATGTTTTCCCCAGTTAAATTTTCTTAAGTGCTCCATGAAACAGGCAGAATGAAAAGCTGCAGATTGCCTCTATCCTCCTGCTGCCATATTGGAAGAGATGAGCTCAGAGCCCATACACTTAACATCAACACCGTCATGATTATAAATTCAAATTATAATTCACTTGTGCGATTTGGCTGCCTGAACTATGCAAATGTGCTTCTGCTCCAGAACAATAAAGACCCAAAATGTTTTTATAATGAATTTGGCTTGATGTGTGGATTGAATCATTGTATGTTAGCGACCAAATGATTTATCAATTAATCCTTTTGTTTCTGTTTCGAATTTTCCACACGCAAAATAATACTCAAAAATGTGATGATGGGCTGTGATTATTGTGCAGTGACGCAGGGGGTCCTGTGTCCCTGCCGCCCCTTGTGTTCTTTATCATTCTGTGCAGTGATGGTGCCATTTACATTGACACAATGGAAGCTGAATAGCTGTTGTTTACCTCATTGTCATTTGGGTCTATAGTATCTAACAGGACCACCTGCTAGCTGGAGTAGTGTTGGAAAGTACCGGTGGGTGGGTGCGTGGGTGGAGGGGGTAAATAACAGCATGTTATTTCACAAGCCACAATCCCGATGCCATAATAAGCCACGGTGCGGTTTCCTCTTTTCATTTCAGAAGGTCAGAGCTAATTTAGGAGGTATGCTGAGGGAGAGAGGTGGTAAGTGTGTGTGGGGGGAGGCGTAGGAAGGGTGTGTGGTGACAAAACGGGAGGAGGTCAGTATTTAGCTGGGTTGCCATGGCGGTAGAGATGGTGAGGGATGAGGGCGTGGAGCTGCAGTGACACTGATAAGACAAGCGCAACAAAACTGTGTCAACATGCACAGCTCGTTGTCCACCTTTTACACACATACGTTTGTCCATAACCCAGCCGTTATACATTTAATCCCCCGTGTCATGAACCACAGGGCAATTTACACCCATCCCTGACAAATGAGCGCAGTATTAGCAGGAGTGAGCGTGTGAGTGTGCGCATATTAGGGCCTAAAGGTAGAAATCTAATCGTAACAAAATTAAAGTTCTGTGAAACATGGCACCGATAGCGAACGCCCGTTTGCTCACTGGAACTTGAAGAACATTTAGGTAATGACTGCACACCAGCTGTGGGAGCCGCAAACTAAAACCTCCAGTATCAAGTATTAAAATGCCTAAAGGTGGAGACCGTAATTGGTTTCGAAATTTTTTTTTTGTCTTATTAGTTGAAACCTCATCACAGCCCATTAGTCATCAATAAATAAAACTGGTCTGAACTTTGGTGCAGTGGTTATCTGGTTATTATTTGGGTTTTGACATGAAAAGCTTCACTTTGCTTTTACAAATAATAAACATCACTTTCGAAATGTGCCATCGCTGTGGCTCCTCTTTTCAGCCTCAATCTGGATTAAGCTCCTATCTTTTTAAGATCCTAACAAAGCCCAGACTCCTCTGATTGGCTAGCTGGTCCGATCTGTTGTGACTGGTCAACAGTGTCAAGTTTGTCTCCACTACAAGAACTGGATTGAGCTTTAGAGCTAAAATAAGACGTAGTGGCCAACTGGTGGTACTGCAATGTCTGTGTTGTAGGGTAGATTTTTTTTTCTTTGATTTTCAGGCAATTTTGTTGTTCATTCCAAACCTGATCCCTATATTGAATTTAATACAAGAATAAATAATCAGAAAAATATTAATAATGCAAGGGAGAAAAAATCATAAATCTTTCACAACTACAGCAAAATGTGCTGAATGTCCTTAGAATACACCCAGAAGAACTCCATCCATCTTAACCTAAGTACAATTTACCTCGTTTCTCCTCTCTGGCTTTATCACGCATGCACAGAGACGGCAGCAAACAAACTTGACATATCTCAGATATAGAAAGGAAGCAATTACCTGTAAATTGGTCTCATTATTTATATAAAAAGAAACCAAAAATGACTGCAAAAGGACAGGACGTGAAAACAAGTTGTCTCTGACAGGAACTGCAAAGTTTTCTTTCGAGGGTGTTTGCATGATCTCAAATCCTCATTTACTTTTAGATCATTTTTCCATTTTGCAATTACCCAGGAGTGCCTCATGGCTCTTCCCAGACAGACGGCTTCTCGTAGAGAGATAAACAGAAGAAAATGTCCAACTGAGGTCACAGAGAAAATGCCAGGACACTCTGCCAGCAGGCCCCCACCATGGGGTCGCTTCTGGTGCAGGCTGCACGCTTATCTTAAAATACACCAACTTAGCTCCTGTATAATCACTGTTATTAAGTGCTCCATTAAAACAAAAACAACACAGCAAGACATACAAACTGCTCTGTAATCAAAATTTCTATTGCCACAGTACAACACAACAGTAATGTCCTACCATTACTATCCAGGCATTCATTATTGTGAATTTGGCATTTAGATTACCACATAAACCCTTAGTCATCAACCATCTTTACAGGAAACAGTAACTTCTCCATGTTGCAAACCACAAATGTGAAGATTGACCAGGAACAAGGGCTGCAACGAGCAACTGTTTTGATAATCTATCAAAACTGTTGTTTTCTTTTTAATGATCAGTTAATTGTTTAGAATATATGAAGAATTGAATCTAACTAATCAAGCAAATTAGTTGGTGGGTTTTCTACATTACATTTTCTACTGTGTATCCAGAAGTCAAGGTCGAGGGATAATTCTCCCCGTAGGGTATCAGTGTCAGGGCCACTGACACTACAGCAGGGCCTGCACAGGATTCAAACTAGTGACCTTTGGTTCCAGAAGCGACTGATCTAGCCACTGAGCAGTAAGCCACTGCTTCCTTGGAGCACTATGATTTTACCCAATCTTTAAACTCCTGAAGTGGTAGAGAATTTAAAAACTATACCAACCGTTTACAAGTAGCTTCTTCAATAACGACTCTTTTGAGAAGCGACAAGGAATACTTTGCACTTTGCATCACTCATCCTAATCTTGAACAGACCATAATACTCTCACAGATTTCTTTTTCCTGTCTGGCATAATGAATGTGAGTCAGATGGTGAGTGAGCAGCCTTAAGGCCGCAAGGATAACATTACAGTAACTTCAGTGCTGATAGCTCTGATCCCTCTTTGAGATCTGTGTTACCACGAGTGTTCAACTTAGACTTTCCCAACAGCTTTGGCAATGGTGCAAAACATTCACCTGCGTGAACACTACGCATTGTTTTGCAGCAGAGTCAGAGCTGTGAACCATGGTTCTCCAGGCAAAGAGTCTGATGTTTCATGATGATAAGACGACAAACAGCAGGTTTACAACAACTTTGGGATTTTATGAGGTCACCGCGGGCCGTGGATCGTGGAGGAAAAAAGGACAGATGAGGTGAGAGCGGAGCACATGGAGCAGAGGCGAATGTTTAATTCAGCAAACTGAAATATACTGTACTTAGGAAAGTCATCGCAAATTAAACACATAATGATCTCCAAAAGACTTTTCCCTCGCTCCCTCAGTTGTACACACACATACATACAGTATCCCAGACTGCCTCTTAAACTCCCACCCCGAGGCTTCGGATAAGAAAGTTGCCAGATGCTTCTCATGAAGTGTAGATGTATTACTGCATTCCTCCATTGAGTTTCCTCATTAGTGAAGCCCATGAGTGAATAAATATGAATATAGCTGACCGGCAAATCAGGGGTCCAGGTAAGATTCATCATCACTTGTTATTTTATGAAATATCGGTATAAGTCTCATGTCATTGCGATGTAAAATAGCAACATAATTGAATGCACTGGGTGCAGTGTGGCCATTCCATCACCTATGACCATGGACGCCATTAAGTCCTCCGAAGGTTGTTGGGCTAAAAGGTGTAAAGGGGAGGATATAGGCTTTGATCTCAACATAGCTTTCCTAAATTCACTGTGAAGTGCACTTATCTGAGCCTAATGCTTTCCTATGAACTAGTGTATTTTTATACAATGTGGGGCAAGCACTGTAATTTATGCATTTCAGGTATTTAAAGGAACCAAATCTATTGATTTGACCTTGAAAATCTCAGAAATTGTATAAACAAACATGATTAAAGTTGCTATATAGAGACGTGAATAGAAATATTTGGAAATTGTCGGTCTAGCTATGTCTTAAAATAACACTTTTACCACTAGAGTGAATCGTGAGCCACTACGGCTCCGACTTTCCCTCTCATCCACACAGGTTCATTCACTTCTCTGCTGCTGTTGTACTGTGTATACATCAACACCAGTGATATTCTTATCGACTGAATCCATTATACATTATAATTAGACTCTTAATTAGATTTTTATCACTGGGCTGAAAGTGTTACAGCTTCACCCCACTGTGTCCTCATGTTAACCGATCTGGTAAAGGACAATTTGCATTTATAGACTCATTTTTATTCAAGAAAACAAAAGGGTTCAGACCAAGAATCACACTGCTGCTCTGCTAGCTTGTAGACCAGTGGCCCTCAATAGGCGGCCCATGCGTGTGCGTGTGTGTGTGTGTGTGTGTGTGTGTGTGTGTGTGTGTGTGTGTGCCTGTCTGTCCGCCTGTTGGTCAGCTGCGCTGTCAGCAGCGGAGGAGAGGAGACAGAAATGACAGGCTGACGTGTAAATAAGATAAATAAGATACGTTTTATAGTTGATTTAATAAAAGAACAAGTTAGAGACCTGTTCTATAGGAAAGGTAACCTTCAATGATGTCTGTTGCGACCTTGTGCGGTATGGAAAACCAAATAAACTCAATCCCCCTGGGGGAACCGGGCGGTGCCGTTGGGGGGCGCGCAGCGCTAACCAGTACCGCAGTGGACTCCCAAATGAACACTTGCATCAGTGTGTCTGCCTGGCCATCACAAACCAAAGTGAACCAAAGTTCAAAACTCTGGCACCAGACACAAGATGCTATTTCTACCACTAAGCAGTGTTTGACACTGACACACTTTGAACGTAAACTAGTTTTTCATTACACTTTGAGATCCTGATGTATTTGTTTGCCAAAAGAATCTATGGAGGTGTTGATTTTTTTTGTTCAACTGTAAGGGTTTGATTTGTGCATGTATGTTAGTTTGGGAATTCCTGAGATGCTTGATTCCCCTTAGCACAGAAATACATTTCCCCTTCTTTCTTGTGGTTCTTTGTGTTTATGTTTAAAAAGAAAAGTGTTCTTATACCCCTCTGGAGATATTTGTTCTGGATTCATGACAGGGGTCATGATTTGTTTGATTCAACTATTTATTTTAATTTATGTCAAAATGTAAATTACATTTTCTTTTAGTTCGACTTATTTGTTATTGTTTTGAATGAAAAGGACATTTTGTTTTGAAAATTACAGTTTTATCCCATGTGGCCTGACCAACCTCAGTAAATTGACCTTTGACTCATTGAAAAAATTCTTTGTGGCCCTTTAAGATTTGTATTTGAGTACCCCGATCAACAAATTAAACATGGCGCAGAACGTTGGTACAACACTAACAAATTGGTTCTTGATCTGGAACTCGTAACCTCTCATTGAGGTTGATAGGTCGGCAGTGTGGTGATAATGATATTTACTGCAAGTGAGCTTTTCTGCTTGCTTATAGCTTTCATGTTCTTGTGCATTACTGCCATTGGTTGTTGATAAATGGAACCAAGTCATTACAAATAGCCCCTCCAATAAGCCGTCAGTTTGTTACATTACTCTGTCCATACATCCTCAAAGGTAAACCTGAATCATTCCTATTCAACTCATAACCTTTACCATAACTAAAGAATATAAATCAAATTCAAACTTAACAATGAATCCAAAGACCATAGAAAAAGTCTGCTCCACCTTCTCTTCCATGGAGAAATCAAAATAACGCCTTTTGAAAAAATGAACGAACAATAAGAAAATCCCCTATCTCTCCTTCCTGCGGGGAAAAACTCTGAAGTACAATGGAAAGCAAGGGAATATAATCAAAACAAAATGAGATACTCACATACAGTGCACACGCACATAAGACTGGGAGAGGTTGGCACAAACAGTGAAAGACAGAAAGGCAGAAAATAAATACAAATGGTGGAGATGAAGATGTAAAACAGATGGTGATGGAAAGAGATGTCGGAAGACTGGAAAAGGAAATGTGGAAAATGGGTGGGAGAGGAATGGCTGGAGAGCTCCCCTGCTAAAACCGTTAGATGCTGTGCGACTGTGCAGTTCCGCCAGCTCGGCAATTTGATCCAGTGGGCTTTTGGCAAACAAACCTCAACAGAGCGAAGCTTTGTACGAGTTTGAGGATAATTACATGTAGATAACTGTAGGCTGGCAGGAGATTCAGTTACAAATGCTGACCCAGTATTCTCATGTGGAATGAAGAACTAAAATGGAAAGATTTGATGTTATTGTCGTGGGCAGACAGATGTGGAACGGCTTTCGAACAACAAAGTTGGATGTTCTATCTTTTTACCTTACTTTGCATATGTGTGCTTTCCCGGATGTCTGAAAGTATGAGGCTGCACGGTTTCCTTAAGGCATCTTGCAGACACACATCAAACACTGTGTATTCGATAAAGGCATGAGGAGGGGGAAACCATTGCTGATGTAAAGGTCCAGTACGTGAGATTTGAATCAAATTGCTGGATTCAAGATTCTGGTGTTAATCCACCTAGGTGCATGAATTGTTGTTGTCATTACCCTTGAACTTCTCTTTTTATAATAAACTCTGGAGCTGGTCCTCTCTATGGAGGCAGCCATTTAACACCACCATGTTTTTACTGTAGCCTAGAATGGACAAACAAAAAACGTTTTGATGATGATGGTATGTGGCCATACATAGTGAGGGATCAAATGAGAGGCATTCTGCTGCAACGTCCAATTTCAGCACTAGACGTCAGAAAAGTTTACACACATCTCCTTTAAACGATCAAGCCCGCAGACACCCACATCAAAGAAACACAGTGTTTCAGTTTAGGCTGTTCCGAAGCCCCTCTGAGTGTTCGTTCGCATTCTGGAGAGGTGTCGAGCCCCCGTACGGCTCTGCTCGGTAAGAACACACTCCACAATTCAAGGCCGACTCCTATAGCCCACATCAAACGCCACCACACCTCCGTCTAAATCCCCCTCTCAGAACTCTTTGCTCCCTGAAAGCCCTCCGCCTCTCTCTCTGCATCACTCACGTGAGCGGACCTTTCCTTTCTCCACCATTCCTGCCCACTGCTCCACCTATTATCCTCTCCTTCACCGTCCCCATAGTGAGGGAGGGAGGCTTAGTTCGCACGGTCAAGAGAGCTGACACTGCTAAACAAAACAGCGGGGAGAGCCAGATAACGAAAATCCCATGTTCCCAGTGACATGATGGAAGAAAGGATGGCATGTAGGATAAGGTAGTTCAGTAGTCACTCATGCAGCATTCATAAGAGCGCTCACACTCCGTTCTGCAGCTCAGCCAAAATCCATTAAACACTCTGCTTACTTGACTGCTTGAGAAGCAGACCCTGTGCGGTGATATTGAAGTTAATTGGACTCATTTGCATGGTGTTAGGTTGCAGTGTCTGTTTGTCCTCAGGCGACTGGAACAGAGGAGTTCTTGAACTCTAAATGTCTCCTAAACCCCACTGGAGGAACTTCACTGTTACTGTATCTATGCAAAACAGTTCGGTGCATCGTTTTACATTTTTCCATTGTTGTTTTTTAACTTTGTAATTTAAAAGGGTGAGGTGTGTAAAATGTAGGTGTAATTGTTGTCTTTTCTATAGGCAGAAATTTAGTATAAATAATTACTATTGTAATTTCATTCATGTATAATCACCCCGAATAAAAAAAAAATATGATTTCCATACTATAAAACAAGACTGTCAATGGATTTGCAACATTCTTCGAAGGGATAGCTATCTGGCAGCATCATGCAACTTCACCACTGGATGTCACCAAATCCTGCATACCTGACCTGTACAAGATGAATTACACATATTTAAAATGCTGGCACCAGTCCATTATTACATGGCATGTTGCTTGTTACGCAATTGGCAACAAACTAAATCCTAAAACATCCTAAAAAATGAATAACATCTATGTGATGAATGTGGCCTCTTGTCCTATGTGACCTTTGATACAAATTGTTGACCGTAGCACTGTCAGGAAAGCTTTAACATAACAATGCTAGGTGTAGTTAAGTAACTCTAACCTCTAATATGGAGTCGATTCAATTCAAATCAGTCATTTGTGTCATCTGCTCACATTTTCCTTCAGACAATATAGTCTCCCACAAATCTTCAAATTTCAGGGACCTGACAGACATAAAAAGTCTTCCGGGCTAAATGTGACAAGGTATCCACCTGAAAATAAATCTTTTTGAAGAATGGGGCTTATAAGTGCCTTCACCCTTGGATTCTGAGCACGATTTCTAACCTGATCAGAGGCATCAGAGAGCCAGCAGGGACCCGGAGGCTGGGTGTTTTACTGATGGATCACAGTGGGGGAGGGAGAGAGGGAGAGTGGAAGGGTGGAGGAAGGCAGGGGAAGGGCCCAGATACTGTCGACTCATCTTGATGGTCAGGGACAGCAGATCTGAGGGAGCGATGTGGGCAGAGCAGAGTGAGCGTGTCCTAATGGGAACCTACATCTGCACTATCAGGGAGTCTTAATGTCCCCGCAGCGGTCCAGAGAGCAAACGCTGGCGGATCAATTAAAGTTGAGGTCTGGGGTCGCTCGGTCTCCTGTGCTTCCTACCTCCAGGCTGTCGCAAAGTTTTCGAGTAACCACACTGCATCCACACGAAATAGTTATAGAGTCAGTGCAACGCGGCGCCTGTGCATCTCTTCATCTGATCTCTGGGTTTTAAATCTATTAACAAGACGGTGGCAGCCCATTTTGTCCCTCCACTCGATGCAGTCCATACTCTTTTTATCATCCATGCAGAGAGTCAGACATCATAGTTCATTTGCAGCTGCAGCGTAAAAGGCACAAAGTGAGAGCCAGGCAATTTGCAAAAAGACTACACTGAATAATTCTATTTGATACATTAAATATTAAAGGGGCCATTCGTTATCATGACATAGTACTTTTTATAGACAACAGATGGTATAAAGTATTCCATGAGAATGTATACATTCACTAAAGGTCATTTGCTCAGCTTACACAGCTGATTTATTATTTATTTATTTATTTATTTATTTATTTATTATTAGTTAATTTACACAGCTCATTTGTTATTGAGATAAATTGGTTTCTTTTGTCTATAACTGGTCTAAGCTACTGCATCAAAACATGGCTGACTTGGCCATTACACTTTTATTAAAGGGGCAGCATGTAAGAGTTCAGTCAATTTTTGTCACATCTATCTGTAATGAGTCCTAAAATGGGTATTTACATCAGGAGCCGGTCTTTCCTATGGTGGCCGCCATGTTTTTATCATGGCCCAAATCGGATGTAATCAGCGTCCTTTGAGCTTGAATGACAACCCAGGTTGTTCTCTATCTCTTAGGTTCTCCTGCAAATTCGGATGGAAAGGGTGAGGTGGTGGATACAAAATGCATCTTCACCTGTAGATGTCGCCAAATCTTACACACTGTATCTTTAAATATCATTCATGCAATTCTACCAACATATAGAACCCAGCCTAGGAGAAAGGTTGCCAGTTGCACATCAAGGGACAAACTGGCAGCAATTTGAGCCACTGCTCTGCTGTGTGTTTATCAGGAGAGCAGTATTGGAGTTTCTGTTGTGATCACTGTATTGATTATAAGTATGCATCTCTATGCTGAGTTTCCCCCTCAGGGATCCATTAAGTAAACACAAGGACACAACAATATGAATCCATACAACTTTCGGTCTTGCAATAAAAAATCAAAGCCTTGTTGAAACTAAAGCATGGATTCAGTGAGCAAGAAACACGGGAGGGCTTTTACCTTGATACAGGCACAGGAAGTGTTGTAAATGTCAGCAATGGTGATGAATGCAGCTAAACTGTGGCTTAAAGGTAAGTGAACCACAACTGGTGAGTATGAGAGGCAGACTGTGCACTATAGTGGCTCATGACTCACTCTAGTGGAGCTAAAAGTCTTAATACAGGGAGACTTGGACCACTGCTTTGTGAGATAACTCTATAAAGCAATATACTGACATCTTGAATGTGATAGGTATTTCTAAACTTGAAAGATATTCTCATGTGAGTTCTGAATATTGTAAGGTGACAAAAAATAAGCCCTTAAATACATAAACATCATTGAAATGGGAAAAACAATTAAAGACGTAAAACTGAAATCCCTGATATTAATCTACCAACAGTTTCTTTTAAACCAGTCGAACTCTGGCCAAATACTTGCGTTTGTCTCCACCTCGTCCTCAGAACAAAGCATAACATGCTGAAATATTCAGGGAATGTTAAATGAGAACTGATGGGGGTTTTAAAAATGCAGAGGTTAAAATTTAGGCTGCAGGCTGTATCATCACGAAGCATGACCGGTCGGTTTCAGAGGTGGCACAATTTAGGCATCGTTCATGACGTCAGATTGGGGAAACTGATCCACTGCGTTGCGTGACTATGGATGCATTGAAATGAGCATGTGAACCAGCACCTGTTCAAAAATACATGACCTGAATGATGAGACACACTTTCTCATGGTGGACTGGTATCCACTCTTTACAGCTGACATCATTTCTGGATTTTCATGTGAAGCTCAAAAAACCCTGAGACGGGAGGCAGAATCATGACGGGACCAACAGGCAATAAATTGTCAACTAAGGTCAGACAGTACATATCCATACCCTCTACTTGTGTCTCCTGCATTTGTATGGCATCAACTACCAGTGTGGTGTGATTGTGTATTATGGGAACTACAACAACAACAACGGCAAGTTTCTTTAAAGGAGACATACCATGAAAAAATATCTTTCTTTTTAA